>CAKAKR010018986.1:1539-46690 GCA_916700685.1 Adelosebastes latens
CAAGTACAAGTACTTACATTTGGGTACTCGCCGATACCGAGTACCGATACGAGTACTTCTCTGTGCCAAAAGACCCTCGTTAACAGCCCCAACCGCGTTGTGCCATGGCCCACGTAAAAGGCGCCAGGGGTCTGCAGCGTTGTCGGCAACCCACCCGACCCGTCTCGAAACACGGACCAAGGAGTCTTAACACACGCGCGAGTCGGAGGGTGCAAGCAAGACTCCGTGGCGCAATGAAAGTGAGGGCCGGCGCGCGCCGGTTGAGGTGGGATCCCGGCCCAGCGGAGTCGGGCGCACCACCGGTCCGTCTCGCCCGCACCGTCGGGGAGGTGGAGCGTGAGGACCCGAAAGATGGTGACGAGAGGTTAATGTCGTGCTGCTGTAAAGTGGTATCGGGGCCGTTGTATCGGAGCCGTTTTGCGAGTAATTGTAACTAGATGCACGGGACACGAACAGCGGTCTCCTGGATGAAAGCCCTGTGTTTGTTGGACCCATCGGTATTTGACGCCCTGGGAATGAGAACAGTGATTGGCCTGATGGAATACTACACTGATTGATTGGACAGTCAAATAGGTTGATGCTAGCCTGTACTGGGTCGGCGGGAAGGACGATCTCATAGACAGATAATGAACAATCTTCTCTCCTCATTCACTCAGAACCCTCCACCACCGCCCTCCACTCCCCTCATTTTAAAAAGAAAAATCGACACGGTTCTCGTTACTGACCTGGTTGACACTAGAGGAGGTAATGCATTGTTAACCGCCCTCTTCATCCTGCCGGCACTGACAGAGCTGTGTGAGCGTGGAGCAGCAGGGCTGCAGCCACGGCTTCCATATCATGTTCCAGTTGGACACCTGGTTCTCCACGGGCTCCACCGACCTCTGATGCTTCTCCATGGCCTCCTTCATCACGGCGAGGATGGAGTGAAAGGCCGGCTCGGTGTCGGGAGTCAGCGGCGTGCTCTCTGATGGGTCCCTGGTGAGATCATAGAGCAGCGGAGGATCGTGGTAGGTCACGTAGCCCGACGAGCAGAAGCAGGCGTGTGTGTGGAAGCAGGCCGTCTCATTCTCTGGGTAGAAGTTGGGGGTGAAGTAAAAGGCTTTCCACACCGAGCTACCTGAAGGAAGAGAAATGAAACCGCTAAATGAAACACATAGTGAATAAAACTAAGCTGCAGTTAAAAGATTATCTAAGAGTTCAAATGTTCTGCAGATTGATAATCCACTGAAGAAACCTTTTTAATGCAAAAGAAACAAACACATTTACAATTCAATGACGTCAGCTATGAAGGACGGAACCTGACAAAATAAATAAATAAATACATTAAAAGTAGCAAAAATAATATAAAAAATAAATTGATAAAATGTGACATTAATTGATATTTCTGTTTTAATTTGCTTTTTTTATTATTGATTTACCTTTGTATTAATTCCCTTATTTATTTACTCTTCTGTTTGATTTTCACTTTTATTTAGTTATGTATTTATTTTTATGAATTTTAAAATGTATTTATTTCTATATATATTTTTACTTTTTTATTTATGTATTTATTTATTTATTTATTTATTTATGCATTTATTATTTATTTTTTATTTATTTTTTAAATGTATGTATTTATTTCTGTATATATTTTGGCATTTATTTTTTTATGCATGGTTTTCCCTTCGCATTTTTCCCCTTATTTATTTCCCCAGACTTATTTATCTCTGTATACTTTTCTTCATACATTTATTCATACATTTGTTTTTAAAAACAATATTTATGGTGACTGTATTTATTAAACTGATGGTATAGTTCTTTACCAGCTGTGTGCACAAGTTCATACACACAATGTTGTGGAGAACTCTTTGAGCATCTGATTGGATGATAGTTTGGACTTACTGTCTCGGGGATGCCATCGGACTGCGTTCATGTAGGCGTTGCAATAATGGAACAGGAACTCGTGATTCGACCTTTCAACTGTCCCCTGAAGCAAATCCATGAGGTCATGACCGTCTATGTCCCTGCAGACCAGAGGACAGGAAGTCAACAGTGAGTCTCTCTTCTTTAAATGTGACCCAGATTTCTCTTGTTTTGACTGACATGTGGAGGTGCTGCTGTCTCACCTGTCCTCTGGGACCGCAGCTCCGCTCAGCTGCACCACCGTAGGAAACAGGTCCATGTTGCTGGTGGGCTCGTCCACCTGTCTGCCGCTGGGGATGTTCCCGGGCCAACGCAGGATTCCCGGGACCCGGATCCCTCCCTCCCAGTTGGTGGCCTTCCCTGCTGCTCAGAGGAAAGAAAAAGAACAGACCAGAACTCAGCATGGCTGGTCTCCAATCAGCTCTGGGTTGATAACAACCTGCTTCTGAAGACCACTGAACGTACATTTTTAGTGCCAAATTTGATATTTTAAGGGTCTCAGGTTTCACCTAGATGTATGAAATTTGGCAGTCAGATGTAACATGTGGAGACGCACAAAAAAGCCTCTTGGAGGTATACCGAAAACCCAACAGGAAGTCAGCCATTTTGAATTTAATGTGCGATTTTCGCATTCGCAAATGCATTTTTTGCATTTTATAGGCCGCGTACTTTAACAAACTCCTCCGACAGATTTAATCAGATCGACTTGAAATTTGGTCAGGACCATCTTAAGACCTTAAGGATGAAAAGTTATTCAAATGGTGAGTTGTCACTGAACGACCTGACCGTGGCGTGGCGGCTATTTTGAGCCATTCGCCATGAAACAGGAAGTTGTTGTAACTCCACTGTACATAGTCCGATCTGCCCCAAATTTCTCAGCCGTGATAGGGGTCCAGTCCTGAGGAAATGTACACGTCCATATTGACTCATTGCCCCGCCCAAATATATAAGCCCCCTTTCATAACTCATGAACCATTTGTCCTAGACTCATGTGGGAGGTGTCATATCACTCAGCAGAGAGTTCCTGTTTAATTTCAGAGGTTCATCCTAATAATGATCTCCTAATAGTTTCCTGGAGGGAACGATGCAGTTTGGTACTAATTACAGAGATGTTTGTAAGCAGTTGTTTCCAGAGTAATTGTCGTTCCTTCCCCGCTAGCGTACCTTTAAACAGTCTTACTTTACTTCAGAAGGATATATGAAAGCACAATCAGAGCATAATCAGACTCAAAATGACTTTAGAGGATGGGTAGTTTAAGAAGTTTTGTTGTAGCTGACAGATGGTGAGGAGTGTCTGTTTGAACTGCTTTAGAGAGAACGGGATATGGAGTTTATATGGTTTCACCTGTGAGGAATATTTAAAGGATCAGTCGGTTGTTCTGGTCAGAGGGATCATGGAGGATCTGGGCTGCAGGTTTCTCTGAGCTTTGCTCATCAGGAGTCATTGGTGGCACCTGGTGATCACCCTCAGCTGTTGATAATCAGCCTGGCTGGGAGGCTTTATAAGCAGGTCGGCTGCTCAGTTGGTTGTGTGTCTGCAGAGGGTCAACACCTTCAGTTGGCTCTCTGGGTTTATTCTGTATGTTTTGTGGGGTTTTGATTTTGCACATCTTTAGCCAGCCTCTACTTCTCTACTTCCATCTCATTTGGGTCCGATACCTTCTTTGTTGGTCTGTCATTTCTGGTAGATTTAGTGGGCGGCTGTGAGGAGTTATATTCCCTCAGTCTCCTTTTAGAACCCAAGAGACCCTTTTTATTATTATTTCTGTGTCAAGTGCAGTTTATTTTTGTTAGTTTCCCAGTAGCGACCCCCGTCATTCAGGTTTTTGTTTGGGGAACGTAACTCGGTATATATAAGACCATCAACTGAGAAAATAGAGGCCAGTTTTACTCCAGGTTTTGACACCAAAAAAGGTGGAAATTGATTTTTTTTTTAGTCCATGTGTGAAAGACCTGTCAATCAACGTAAGCAGGGCCGGCTCGAGCCCCTTTTGGTGCCCTAGGCGAAATTCGGATTTTGAAGCCAACATCATACTAGTGGGCTTTCTTTTCCTCTGTGTCGGAGTCCTCTCTCGTCGGGGTCAGCGGTCGCTGCGTCTTCAGTTAAGGAGTGGAGAGTTGCTGGGGCAACCAAGGTCACAGAGAGACAGTCTCTCATAAGTCAAAACAGTCAGCGAATTATTTTTTATTTTGTTTTGTTCTAATCCCGTTTCTTTTGGCCAATTAATTTCTAAATGTCTATTTCTTTGTGTCTGTTTTAATCGTTGAGGAAGGCCAAGAAGTCATTTTAGTCACATGTTCCATACACCCTCCAATCACGACCGATCTCCCACAATAGGAGGCGCTAATTCAGTCTGCATACAACATTTAACTCCCTCCACCTCCCCATGCAGCCTCCTCCTGCATTAGCATTTAGTTGTATGTGTATTTTGCACGTTTTTAACATGCGTTTATGTTCATTAGATGTTGCGTATCTCAGGCTCAGGGATAGTTTGTGTCTCCACCACCAAACTAAAAATGTGTATTGCTGCAACAAACAGCATTTAATATGGAATAGATGTTTCCCATCATGCCGTATATACCTTTATATATCCCGTTCCATCCTCGGTGGACCTCCCCGGTGTCGGTGATCTCCTCCAGGTGAGCCCCCTGGTCCGAGGTCAGGTAGACCAGAGTGTTTTCTCTCAGCTTGAGTCTGTCCAGAGTCTGCATGATCTGACCTGAGAACAGACACAATGTACAATATAGTCTGATTTTTGTGTTATTATCGCATTAACTTTGGCAGCCCTAGTAAAAATATATCGACGTTAACATTAGCTTATTGGAATATTATTATTTTTTTCAATATCTCTCTCTCTCTCTCCATTATCAGAGTTTTTCCTAGAGGAAAATTAGTCGGTTTTAGTTTGTTTTGGAGCCACACCATAAAGTAAAGTAATGCTAGACTTTGGAACCAATAAGTATTCTTGCAGCTCTGGATGACGGCTCCAGATTGAAAGAAGGTAACAATTCTTCCTCTTCCATTGAGGAAGCGACACACAAAGCAGTGTGATCGCTTTGTGCTGACACAATACTGCTCCAGCTAAAATAATTGGTGTAATTAGACATTCATTAGGAAGCCCCCCCACACATTCAGCCCATTGTGAGCTCTTGTTGTTCTGTCCTTGAGACTGAACAGTAATTAGAACAGAGAGAACCAGCTGATGGACTGGAAGTGTTAGAACAGAGAGAATAATATATATACATATTGAATATATATATATATATATATATATATGTGTGTATATATGTAAAGTTCTTCCATACTGAGAGGTTTGGTCATATCAGCCTCTGACACAATACAATAAAGGAAAAAAAAAAAAACTCAGAAGTAATTTGTCTTTCCAAAAATAAATATTGCAGCTAATCCTCAGACATCCCTGTGTTTTATTGGAACAACATCCTCTCATTCTATAGTCCCATAAAAAGCTGTTGACTGGGAGACAAGGACAAAAAGGACACCGTTCCTTGAGAAACAAGTAGCTGTTGAGTTTTTAAATGAGCAGCGCAAACTAAACTCATGTATATAACATTCAGAGACGGATATAAATACAACCAAGACACGAGATTCCTGGAAAACCTGGACGAATAAAAGCAGACACTACGGTGTTGTTGATGGAATAAAAAGCTCTTCTCTTTCATTTCATCATCACATCATTGTGTTAATTAAAGGAAACGTCTGATGATATTCTAAAACCAACAATGACTGTATCTACCAACAAGTATAGTGTGTGTGTATCAGAGCCTGACATCTCTTCCACTGTCCTGCTGCCACAAATACTCACTAGAGCACCACATGGTGGATTCATCCGCCGCTGACAATAGTCCACAACAAATGCACTCTGAGCCTTTTTAAAATGAATAAAACTATATATTTGTGAGCTACGTCTTCAGTAGGATCTGTTGACAATCACAAAAATAACACCGTTAAATAAAGCCGACCGTGCAGACCTACCTACGCTCCAGTCCACTTCGTGGACAGCGTCTCCGTAGATGCCGTGGCGGCTCGTCCCTCTGAATGCTTTCGAAGCAAACATGGCCGTGTGCACCTGGATGAAAGCGAAGAACAGCAGGAAGGGTCCTGCCGAGTTCCTGCAGGAACACAAAATACTTTAATTTGCAGGAATTTTTTTTTTTTTTTTTCTTTTGATCAATCAGTTCTTTTATTATGAAATAGAAATGACACAAACGAGACTGGTCCCCTTTAAACTCCATTATTATTAATAATTATACACGTGTTCAGAGGAATAAAGCTTTATACAAAAAGGAGTGTGTGATAGTGATGCATCTTGGGAAACATGTTTAAGGCACTAAATCTCCTTCTTCTTCTTCTGTGGTTACGGGTCCAGTTAGAGATTATAGGATGTGGCCACAAGTATACGGACACATTTCACATCGTCACTGCGCCAATAAACATCAGGTTTGTTGGGACGTTAAATGGCGCTAAACGCTCCACCAGCTGCTCTCTAACTGCGTTTATCTGGAGCTGCAACCATTAATCAATTAGTTGTCAACTATTTAATTAATCATCAACTATTTTTATTCAAAGTCCCACTTCAGGTCGGAGACTAATTCTCTGCAGCTTCATCCTATTTGAAGGAACTGCTTTCTTCTTTTTTTCTTAATTTGCGTTCTTTATGAAGCATGCTCTCTAAATGTGTAGCATAGCAATAATAAAACATGTGATGATCATTAAACAAGACCATGAACAGAGTTTTGTGATGCGTATGGATGAGGAAGGCTGACATGTACCTCTCTAAGAAGTCCACGGCCTCACGCGTCATCCTCTGCGTCAGGTTCTCAGATATGAACGGCTGCTCCACGACCACGTGGTCCCTCATGAGGACACAGTTGAGGTACGGCATCATCTTAATGAATCCTACTGTCAGACCCGTGAGCACGGCCAACAGAGACAGCAGACCCAGAACCAGCCCTCTGCGCAGAGTGATGAGGCCCATGTAGTGGAGTAAGACCGCAGTGACCAGGATGACGCCCAGCGTCCTGAACGGTAGATATTTATGGAGCCGGAACACGGTGCCGTGTCCGGGCTGGCAGTCCCGCAGGTTGGTCAGGGGGATCCCGAAGAAGTAGTTGAAGCCGTGGGCGTTGGGGTGGTGGCAGTGATCGTCGCTGCTCTCACAGTTCAGGCCCAGGTGCCATTTACCTGGGAACAAGATAGAAAATTAAAGAATTGAAAGAGAAACTTTCAGCTTTCATTGTATACATCAGGGGTCAGCAACCTGCGGCTCTTTAGCCCCTCTCCAGTGGCTCCCTGTGGATTTTTTTGTGGTTTTTTGTTTACATTTTCATTTTTATTTATCATTGTTGTAGGGCTATGGTACGACGGTATGACGGGGTATTAGGGACACATTGAGGAAAAAAAATAAATCTGAGATTTCGAGAATAAAGTCAGAAGTTTACAGGGAAAAAAAGTTGTAATATTACGAGAATAAAGTCAGAAGTTTACGAGAAAAAAAAGTTGTAATATCATGAAAATAAACTCAGAAGTTTACGAGAAAAAAAAGTTGTAATTATTAGAATAAAGTCAGAAGTTTACGAGAAAAAAAAGTGGTAATATTATGAGTATAAAGTCATAATATTATAAAGTAGTCACTTTACGTGTTTCTTTTTTTCTCGTTTAGTTATGACTTTATTCTCGTAATATTACGACTTTATTCTGGAAATCTCAGATGTTTTTTCCCTCAATGTGGCCCTAATACTCTGTAGAACATTTGCACTTTGGCCCTCACTGCATTAGACTTACAGTATATACTATATACTTAGTCTATAAGCTAACAATGCTCAAATGTTTTGCGGCTCCAGACAGATTTTTTGGGGTGTTTTTTTGCCTAAAATGTCTCTTTTGATAGTAAAGGTTGCTGACCCCTGGTATACATGCAGTTGAAACCTTTTAACAAAGACCAGAGAGCCACTTGTGAAATGAAGGATACCTGCCACGTACCGATAAGAGCTGTCTCGTAGCCCTGCTGTTTGGCTATCTTAGCAAAGGTAACCTCGTGGCTGGGAAGACCTCCAGATGCTCCATTAAATAAAAAGACTCCAGGTCTGCCTTTACCAGCTATACCTGTTGGAGAGGAAACAGATTTAAAACCACGTGACACTGCAGAGCTGTCACCTCTTATTAGAGAATCAAACCGTGTGTGAACGTGGGGGAAAAAGACATGTCATGTTTGATCAGAGTGTGTGACCATAGTGACCTCATCAGATACTTCCTGTCCTGCAGGATGTGTTTAATTTAACAGTTGTATATGTCTGAGGCCGCAGCCTGCAGACCAACATTAAGCTCTGTGTCCGTCAGTAAAGGGTTTTTTTTGTGTGTCTGAACTGGCCTGATCGTATCGGATAGCGTCCGGTGAGAAACGCCGCCCTACTGGGGGTGCAGAGGCTCGATGCAGCGATGTGGTGGGTCAGTTTCACCCCCTCCTCGGCCAGCTGGTCAATGTTGGGGGTCCTGTACATCACAATTCATCAGCTGTTGCACGGCACGTTCACAAATAAGACTTTTTTTTAAAGTAAAAATAAATAAATCTTATAATCCAAAATTAGTGGGAAAAGGGTCCAATGGAAACATATTGTGTCCTGTTTTAAAGGATCAGTTCATTCAATTAAAAATAAAAATAAAAAAGTCATATTACGAGAATAAAATCAGAAGTTTACGAGAATAAAGTCAGGAGTTTACGAGAAAAAAAAAGTTGTAATATCATGAGAATAAAGTCAGAAGTTTACGAGAAAAAAAGTCGTAATATTTTGATGGAGGTGAATGGAATTTAGTGTGGTGCAGTAAACTTATATAAATACTTAACAGAAACTTCTATCCAGAATCAATGTCCCAGTTTCTGAGGACAAATCCACAGATTATACTGTCACTACTGAAGAAAAAGACCTCATGAAAACTGTTGACGGTGCTTTTTGTGAGCAACAGGGACAGTTTTTGTCGAGAGAGAAAGCTGGGGTCGGTAACACAGCAAAAACCAGCAAGAGTACACTGGATTTTGAAAGTATGCAACCTATAAACCCAGCCCAGTTTTGTTATTTCACCTGGATGGGCGTGGTTTTGAGAGTGCTCCGAGTGCACGTAAATGAGTAATAATGTCGATTACTATTTAAAATTTGCACTATCCAGTCACGCTAAAAATTAGAATGTCATAACACGTGGCCCCGTGTGATGAAATTGACTTGCTGGCTAAATGTTAACCAGCTGACATTAACAGGTTTCTTTTGCAAACTAATCTTGTCGGTTAATGGTTAATGGTTAACAAGGGTCGGTCATCGGTTAAGAATTTTTTTTTTCAAAATTAGCATCCCTAGCCAGGATGTAGTGACCGTTTTATAAAAATAACTTATCATATTTTCTCAATGTTCCCGACCGCAGCTGTAGTTTAAGGTTGGGCACTGATCCCACTGGTTGGTTAGGATGCCTGTCTGGAGGCATGTCTACACCCTCCCAGGGAACACAGTGAAGTTAGTGGAGACGAGAGCCGAAGTCGATGGGATGAGGGCAAACTGGGGACTGAAGGGGGGTAAAAAGATGGTAGCTCTAGAAGTAGCAGCCCTGCAGGATTACAGGTTGCTCCAAAAACCCACAGAGTCAAACTCTCCTGAAGCCCAGAAGGTCTTTACCTCAGCGTTGTGTTTCCGAAGCAGCCCAGGTCTCCGATCCCCAGGTCGTCCACCATCATCAGGACGAAGTTGGGCTTGCCGCTGTCTTGAAGAGACACACAGCTCAGCTCTACGAGCAGCAGCAGCAGAGAGGACGGCAGCCATGTGGACTTCATGTTGTCAGAGCGGAGACACTAGAGGAGGAATGTTGTGTAGTTATACACACCCGCTGGTTTTTATTACCGCAGACAATAGCAGCCGCACACTTCACCTCCCACTCACTGATGATGCTTTTAAAGTCAGTGCACAGTTGAGACGGTGGAGTGTGCTATTAAAAGATGTGATGATTAATGTTACCGCAAACTACAGCAGCAGCACTCCAGAGTGTGTTACATGTATCAGAATTAGGGCTGTCGCGAAGCTTCAAATATTTAAAGATATTTGAAGCTTCGCAGCGCGGCGTTCTTGTCTCTCCGTCTGTCTCCATCTCCCCTGTTTCAGTGCCGCTGCCGCACTACAAAACTGCACACAACAAACAGCGACATCCGTCTGAGAATAACTAACAATGTTGAATATGAATAATGTTGTGGGATTATTCCTTATTTCATGGGCTATTTTGGGATATATATACTTTATTACTACATACTTATAGAAACCATAGAAATTGTGATGTCACAAGTATACAATATTTAGACCATTTCACAGTTTTAAACGTAAAAGTTCTAAATTTGTCCCAGTTTATTAACAGTTGCAGTGTATGTGAATGACATGAGCTGACAGGAAGTAAACACGGACCCAAGCTGTTGCCTAGCAACGCAACTCTGTTGCAATTCCGTTGAAATGCGCTCAAACGGAGCGTTTCACACAGAGGGTGAATACAGGCATATTCAGACAGACAGTATGAGGAAAATAAAGGGTTTTTTTTAACATTAAAGTACGTAAACATGTTCTAGTAGAAACACAAAATAAAAGTAAGAACCTGAAGATGAGCACGATATGGGACCTTTAATACTAAATATAATAAGCTGTGGTGTATTATGAAGGAGTATATCATTATTAAGCATATAAACTAGTTAAAATGATCACCTTTACCAGCTGCAACATTAATGCATCATAATATAATATTAAAATTTAAAATTTTGATGCAAATTAAAATGCAGCTTATGATGATGCATCAATAATAGTAAACCATCAGCATAATGAATATAAATATTGAGTTTATGCAGTGTAGTTTAGTGTGCAGCTCTCAGTCAGAACTCTCACCTAGAGACTGAAACAGCTGAACTTTGTACTTGTAACAGGATGTTCTATTATCTGACAGTTAGATATGAAGGCTGTATAATAATTTAATATTAACTCCTCTGTGTGATCTGGTTAGATGCTCTTTAAACATAATAAGTGTGTTATTATTGTGGTAAAGGTGTTCAACACTCACCTTCTCCTCTTCTGTGCTGTATACAGGATGTAATCACGGCGCAAACTATTCAAACTTTCTGCAGGAGGATGTGTGCGAGTCGCAAATCTCGCGATACGTTGAGTTTCAGCTGTCAAGGTCAAGTTAGGTCAAAATGTAGAAGAGCGCTTCCGGTCTTGACTTTCAAAACAAAACTTAAGGGACATGTTGCAGAAATAAAAAAAATTTAAAAAAATAGAACAAAAAAATAATGATAGGTGAAAGGCAGTGCTTGAAATTTATCAATCAATCAATCAATCAATCAAGCTTTATTTATATAGCACCTTTTCAAACAAGTCAAATGCAATTCAAAGTGCTGTACAACTTATGAGACATAATAGAGCATGGGGATGACCACCATATACTTACAGTATATCATAATGTTCTAAACCTTTATACACTTTAACAATTTATTTAAATTAATCAATGACTAGAAGAACTTGACACACAGTGCTGCATCTCAAATTAATCTTCAGGTTCCCAGCTTTCAGATGATGTACACCACTTCTATGTGACATCTACTGTTGACCTGCTATCTCCCCTTAAAGACCCCCTGTACCCCCCCTAAATAAGACTAGATCGGGTCTATTGTGGGTCTCAGAGGGTTAATTCTATTAATATTTTATTATACTAAACATTTCTTGGTTTTATGTCTTTTATAACACACATATATAATCCTTATACTGCGCTAATATATATTTGATTCATATGATAATGTTGTATTCATAACTGCTACTATAGTACTTCACTTTCCCTCATTGGAATCACTGAAGTGTCTTTATAATCTGTCCCCATTTGTCTTTTAATGTGTGATATTTTCCTCCGTACTTCACGTCACACAGGCAACTTCTCAAACTAATTTGCTAATCCACGGTCACAGACTTATACACAGACCTCGACGTTGTTTTCAAACCACACAAAACGTCAGATGTCCTTGCTATTCAAATCCATTCGATGCCTTTCACGCTGCACCTGATGTGTTCTGGTGAATGTACTGTAGGAGGGAGGGAGGGAAGCAGTGGAAGAGTGGAGAAACACTGGCATCTGTTGTTGGGGTCCGACATTGCAGAATCTGCACCAGAGGAGTGAATTGCAAAGCTGGGCTCGGCTCCAGGGTCCATCAGGGGGCCGTCGAGGAGAGGAATTTAAGATCCATATTCAGTAGAGATGATCTCTATTGCTAAATGTGTGAAAGTAAGTTTAAAATGAAAGGTTTGATTATCAGAATTATCATAAATCAACAACAATATACAATATAGAAACTTAAGTACGGAAGTTACATGACAAATAAATCAATGTTGACTTCTGGTTTCACACGGGATACAAATACCGGTCTCCTGGTATCCTCTTCTGAAACAATGCACAAAGGTTATATAATACTCATTGCACATAGAATGAAGACAATTAAAGTCTCTAATAATGTAACAGACAACAACGTTTAATGCAGTGTTGACACATTGCAGACAAGGACACACGTCTCTCTAAGATCACAGCTCCGGGGGCTGAAGCTCAACACGCTGTCCTTCCTGTCTTTGTGATACATGAATGTGTCTCTGCATCTGTTTGTTGAATGAGCGCGCCGCAACGAGGCCGACCGCTCGGTAGCTTGCAGCGCGACATAATAGACCGTCCGCACTCGACTGCACCTCTATCCATCTGCCACAAATCCAGCAAATTGGGCGTCGTCATGAGCAGTCGAGTCACATCCCCTCAGGTTTCTTAAAAAAAAAAACGCCGCTCTCTTGTCTGAACTATCTGATGCATTAAAGGCTTTTTTTCTTCTTCTTTTAAGGCCTCTTCAAAGACCGCTTCATTGTCGGCCTCTAACACAAAGGCTGGAGAACGCAGCACGCAGGCCTCCCGCAGGTTGGGTAGATCCAACACCTAAAGGACCTGAGAGAAGACTCATCAGACGCATGTCAATAAGAGCCATTTGTTGGGAAGCACTTTGAATTAAAACAGCGCTACAGGGCATGTTGGTGGACAGAAAACACAGAATATGAGGTAAAGCTGGTAAACATGGTGGCATCATACAACAAAGTCACACAGTCCGATTATTCAACAGGTGTGTCCAGATTATCTAAAACACTTTATGTGGAGGTCAAACTGAAAGTAAATGCACCTGAGTGACGCCACTGTGTTCTTCTGGAATCAAACAAACCAATCCAACCCTTCAGGTCAGGAGTCGATGCACGGTCTAGTGACATCTACATCTCAGATTGTAGATTTAAAAGGATATCTTGCAGCAGAAATGTGTTTTGTCAGCACTAAATTTTAGGAAATAATCTGTCATCCAATCTTTATTGGATGGTTCAGGCAGTTATGTAAAGTAGACTTTTTTTAAGGGTTCTACAATAGAATGTCATCTGCATAGAAGTGATCGCAAATGTGAGAATCTGGGCACACAAAATTACCTTTTTCCTTTCTTGTCGTCTAATGTGTCTACTACAAAATGTTCAGGATTCAGCCCCACTGGAAGCGCCTCTTTTCAGGTCAAAGTACCGTTTCCATGTACTTCGTGGGCTCATACCTGGTGAACGAGCACAGCTGTGTACTCAGCTGGTAGCAGGTCAAGCAGAACATCCTCAAACTCCTCCTGTGGGAGACACCACCACCCTTTGTGGCTCTGATTCCCCCTGAGGTCCTCCCCACCAAAGGTGTGTTACTCTCTGTACACCATCAAACAAGAGGCACCCTGGGGACCCCAGCAAATTCAATGCAGAGGAGCATCACTGAGCTCCACAGACAGCCTCTCCTGGTCTCCGCTCAGTGACCGTGACCAACTCACGGCCACAGGGTGAGGCTCAGAACAAAACCCAACCGCTGGTAAATGGAGAGCTTTGCCTCGTGGCTCCCAGCACAGACCATAGATACAAAAGGGGAAAAAAAAGATGTAATGTTCCAGCTCTCGATGGATGGAGATGGAGAACTCACTGAGTGTGGCTTAGGAGAAATCTCTGTCTATATGTGCTTGTAGTGGATCGCTTAAGTGAGTATAAAGTCTTTAAGCGCCAGGTTTATTCTGTCATTTCCTTCCATGGCTATCAAAGCACTGAGCTGACTCACATTACATGAATAACAGAGCTAAAACATGCACAGGATGGGGATGGAAAGTTGAAATAAAAGATGTTGAAATCCCCGGAAATAACTAGCATTTAGCGCTGCTGGTGACGCCAAACACCAGTTAGCCAACTTTCTGCGGAGGCTCCGGTGATTCAATGTCTGCAGTAACATGCTGAGGATGTCCTTTCTTCCTCTGTCAAACTGTACAACTCATCGACATGTAAATTTGAGTTTTTAAATGGATCATCGGATACAGTAATTGACTGACACACTTGTTGCAT
The DNA here is from genome assembly GCA_916700685.1 of Adelosebastes latens. Taxonomy (NCBI): domain Eukaryota; kingdom Metazoa; phylum Chordata; class Actinopteri; order Perciformes; family Sebastidae; genus Adelosebastes; species Adelosebastes latens. The sequence goes on from CAKAKR010018986.1 coordinate 15,898, forward strand.
CACTAACAAAAGTTTTAGCGGCTAGTTTTCCACCTCCGACGGTTCCTTTGTGGTTCGTCCACGGATATCTAAAAGCGGCACACACTCAGCAGCTCGGCGCACAGGGACACATTCAGACACGCTCGGAGACACATTTACTGTGTGAGACTTTAAACTGAGCCGGATGGAACAAAAGCACCTGGGTGATAAGATTGTCTTTTACACTTGTGGAGGTCAGTCACCTCAGCTGTTCAGCTCTGTGTGCAGCTGAGTCAGTCAGAAGTGTTATGAGTCACACAGCTGCAGTTAAAAACATACATTTATAATATTTGATTATATTTAGACTGGTAAGGCCGAAGTTACTTTGCCACAATTGACTTTTAAGTCTGACATTTTCTTATGAAAAACTAAGATATGACTTGTCAAAATGCAGTTGCAGATATCTGGAAAAGTAAAGTAGAGATGGCTTGAATTTGAGTCATTTTTTTTTTTTAGAAGAAGTTATGGATGTCCTTATGTTCTAATGCTGCCTAAAACCTAATATTTCCTGCGAAAAGGCCAGAAAAAAAAGGTGACCTTAAGTTTTGAAACTGAGTTTCTTTTAGCTTCATATCTGCTAAATCACCCAAAGGACATGAGAAGAAAAAAAAATGAGTAAGAAGCATTTAAAGTGGTTAAAGGTGCTATCGGAGCAGTAAAATGAGTTATCTCCAGGAAGTGGAGAGAAAAACAGCCTCTAGCTTTCACCAGGGATTCAATACTTTAACTGAAACGTCACCTTTTGAACATCATATACGTGAAATAAATGGCGAGGAGGAGGATTTCACGGAGACCCATTCCTGTCTAAAAAACTCCAAAATCAAATATCTGCTGTCCTGCTCTGTATTATTAAGCATCAAGTCGGATATATATTGCTGCTCTCAGAAAAAAACAATAGTTCACCAGTTACAAGAATGACTTGTGTGGTGAGGTTTTTACATCAACATTAATTACAGTTTAAATGTTCTATATATATCGTAGATTTGTGACATCACAAATGTAAACGGTAATCCTGACGTAGTGTAGTGAGTACAACAATACATGTTCCTCCACAGACGCCATGTCTCATATACTGCGGTGATGGAAACGCTCTGATTAGCTCTACATCAACCCCTTAAAGACTGATGATACGTTGATGCATACCGTGCCTGAGCCAGGCGTTGTCATTTTGCGTACAGTGTTCCATCAATTTCAGTTATCCCTCAGCAAAGTCTCTCATGCATAAAACTATATTAAAATGTTCCGTTCTTTCATGTTCATACACCTGAATAGTCAAAACACCTGCTGGGTAAGAAAAGCTAACCCCTGCTGACACCATTATAGCAGCAATGTTGCAGGTAACCTTTTCATACACATTATGATGCAAATTTGAGTCCCAACACCGAGAGCATGTATTATTTATGCCGTGTTTTATTGATAGAAAGGCACAGCTGGATAAGGAAACCACGGTTTAAGACGGGTTATGATCTTTTTACTCTGACCCCAACATGAGAAAGGTACTTTTTTTTTAAATGTTACTGACACTTTTATAGCAAACAAACACAGGGAAGGTAAAGGAGGAGAACATACGTAACGGCTGAAATTGAGATTCTTCTCTTCAGTTGATCCTTTAACCGTGCTACAAACGTGATGCATGGCGCTTTTTGTGTTGCTTTGTAGACGCTGCTGAACCACAGCAGATGGCTGATGGCTTTGATTTCCCTCACAGCTATATCAAACACTCTATAAAACCCAACTGGAATTATGAGACAGCATTCCAGTTGAGATTGTGGTAGGAGTCGTACGTCGCTGTGAAGTTATACTGATGTATATTTCATGAGAAGCTCTTATTTTCAGGGTGATATCCGAGGCCATACTGTGGTTTTTGCTTCATTATTGCTGAACAGAGGGCTCTCTCTCTCTCACACACACAACACACACACTCCAGGTCAGAGCGATGAAAGGCATCTGCAGCCTGCGGCAGATTGGGAGAGCTCGCATGTACCCGTGTCTGACAGCAGAATTAGGGCAGAGAGTGCATGTGACAGCGGGGAGATGCAGATGTATTTGCATGTGAGTCAATACAGCACTGCGGTAACACAAAAACAAAAAAAAAGAACACAGACTTGATCAAAACTCCTGGCCCTCTGGGTTTTCAGTCATGCAAAGAGAAACAGTTTGAATTCTGTCTTACAAAGAAACAAACATCTAATAAGACTGAAATATCTTTTGGACTCAGAAATAAAGTAAATCTCTGATCGTGCTTATGGCGTGCTTATTTGCATTTAATTCAGTTTTGTATCTGCATATGTTTGTTGATTGCGGAGATCACAGCAGACAGAATCTCTCTAATTAGATGGATGCTCAGTTTCTGGCGTTTTGACTGGCTCTTCATGTTGATTTGTGCTGTGGCAAGGACATCCAAAGGGTTAGCAGCGTTCATTCAGACGGCTCGGCTCTCCGTCCAACACCGATGGAGTTCAGCGTCTGCAGCCAAATTTCACAACGTAACCTCCAGCTCTACAGTTAAAGCGGTAATCCCGCAACACATCACTTCCTGTGCAGCCGGAGGCCATTTGAAACCGTTAGACACCAGCTGGCACAGGGGTGGCAAAGTGAAATTTACGAGTGGCGTCGCAGATGTGTTGTATTTTGTTGAGGAAAGAAGTGATGTCATCATAGCTTTTTATTCCTTTTTTTTTTTTCTATAACAGATACAAGCTTCATGAATGTCATTCAGAGAGCCTATCACTCACCTGCAGTGTCACGGTGCAGTGAGCAGAACAGGCAGGAAGGACCTGAATGTGGACTTTTGAGATGGGCAAATTCAACAAAGATATTTTAATAGAACAAAAGGTTCAAAAGGCAGGCAGGTACAGCTGGCAGGTGCAGGCAAACCAAACTTATTACAACGAAGGTCATGTCTAGAAGGTAACCCACAATTTGTGAAACTCTCGCAAGATAGTTAAGGTTAGGCATTGACCTTGAATGGTTAAGGTTAGGCATTGACCTTGAATGGTTAGGGTTAGGCATTGACTTTGAATAGTCAAGTTTGGGCATTGACCTCGAATGGTTAAGGTTAGGCATTGACCTTGAATAGTTATGTTTGGGCATTGATGTTGAATAGTTAAGTTTGGGCATTGACCTTGAATGGTTAAGGTTAGGCATTGACCTCGAATGGTTAGGGTTAGGCATTGACCTCGAATGGTTAAGGTTAGTCATTGACCTTGAATGGTTAAGGTTAGGCATTGACCTTGAATGGTTTATGCATAATTTTCATTTTACTAGTAATACATACTGCAGCTGCCCTTAAAAAGTACATACTGTTGCATGCAGTATGCATACTTCTTCATAACTTTGACCCTCTATGGGTCAGGAAACAGACTAAACAAAAACCCAAGACCGTGACAGGTTACGTTCAAATAATACTTGGCAGGTGATTGGATGACGCATCTGTCAATCAAACTCTTGCTGAAGCCAGTCGGGAGAAGAGCAGAAACATCTTTTCCATCCAGAAAATCCTTCCGTTCTTTGCTATTTTTTCAATGAAGAACATGCAGCATCTACGCTAACCAACATGGGGGGGTGTGAGTATCTGTGTGTGAGTAAAGTACAGCCTGAGGAGAAGATCAGAGCATATTAACACCTAATGGTGGAAAAAAACAACTTCATCATTTCACTTGAGCAGTAAAGGTGTGAATTGATGGCTTTGCAGCTGCCGCGTCGCAGCTTCAGTTCTCTCCATGTAAACTGTAAATAATTGATGTTGCCCCTAAACATGATTATGACAGCATCGATTCTCGCACAACAGTTTTTCTTTTCTTCTTTGCTCAGCATGGATGCCAATAAGCTTCCAACACCTCAGGCAGCAGCGGCTTCCAACAGGAGGCTATGAAGGAGTTTATGATGCATCTGTGACACTAATGATATGAGGTGTCTGCCCAAGTACAGTATGAAGGAACAGTGGATGTTGAGTAAACAGTCACACACTCAGTCATGAAGACAATAACCTGGGACTGTTTGTGAAGTGATGAAGTGTTCAATCAAAAGGAGGGAAAATGTCGTCAAATAGTTCAACATGAGTAAAACCAGACATGACAAATTTCACATTTTGTTCGTGATGGTCGGTACAAAATCAATTCTTAGGTAATCCGCGTAATCGCGAACCGGGAACAAATCATTCTCACTCCCAACTCGTCAAATACCGCCGCTTGGTCAGTGCTCCTCGCCATCCGAGACTGACCCCTCTTGCATTACTCTTGGACGGACCGGGGGCTCGTCAAATGCATAGTGTCCTTTCAAAATAAACTTCACAGGAAGTTAGGTTTAGGCAACACAACCACTTAGGTAGGGTTAGGAAACGGTCATGGTTGACGTTAACTTCACTGACTAGCGACTCACGGGACTGGCGTGACAAAATAAGTCAACGTTACTTGACCCATCCACCTCCCCTACTGCCCGCCCTTAGCGGACTTTCACGTTATCAATACTGCGTCACTTGCTCCGACTGTTGAATAACGCTAATAAGTTGAGAGCCCAGTTCATCACAAACTGTCGCTAAAGGGTACCTCCGTGCGTCTGTTCCCAATCGGCGGTCTTTGACGAGTTCAGAGTGAGAACGGTTTGACCGGCAGTATGAAGCGGCGAACGGGTGGGTCAAAAAACACAAGACTTTCACCCAGGAGGCCGCTGTTTGTGTCCCGAACCACAAGTCAACATTGATTTACTTAAGTTACGGCACTTCCGGAGTTCTTTTAAGCCAAACCACAACCTTTTCCTAAGCCTAACTAAGTAGTTTTGTGCATGTGCATCACGTGTTGTTGGATATTTGTAGGAAAACTAAAAATCTGTCGTTGAAAGTCGTGCTGAGTGTCGTCACAAAACATGTATGTCTATGTATGTGAGACTGTGTTGTTATAGCTTAAGGTCTTCTTCACCATGGTGTGCCAGGTGACAGGAAAGTGCCAGGGATTTTGAGAGGCAGAACAGCAAACCTAGCAAAAACAGTTTAAAGTTATAATCCTTAATACTCCCAATAATCCTCCACTTTGGTCCAGAATGAAATATCTTAACTACTGGATGAAGGATGAGAACTTTGACTTTGAGGATCCCCTGACCTTTCATAGTGTCACCACGAGGTTGCAACTATTACATGGATTGAAATTTGGTACAGATGTTGTCAATAATGCAGCTGATCATAAGCACCAAGGACATGTCACATGTTAATAAACACTCCTTGCAACTAGAGCGGATGTATGGTGTCAGCAGTGTGTCGAACATATCAATAACGCCTAATCATCCAGCATGTGGAGGAGCCAGAGAGCTTCACTCGGAGACAACGGTAACATGGCCATGTTTGGCTTTTTTTTAGATTTGATGTAAATCATATTAGTCATGATGCTGATCTGTACCGCCGCGATGTGAGCCGGCTCCAACGCTCTAATCTCACCGGTGCAGCCGGAGTAGTAGAAGGCTAAATGAAGCAGACAGTTTGTAATTCACAGACCTACAGGAGGAACACAGCGCTGACATTTTTGGGGGAGAGAGAACCTGAAGAAATGAGGGCAGCTGTCTCTTCCCTCCAAGACAGCTCTGATGAATTCACGAGCAACACGAGGCTGCCTGTGTTGTATCACTGAGGAGGCCTGTGTGCAAACACAAATGCAGGATTTAGCTCCGTGTGACAGCACGGCAGGTCACTGCTTTGTCTGTATGAATGAGTTTCCACAGATATTATTATTATATTACATTATTATTATAGTACAGTTCTGAAGGCTACACAGAATAGGGTTACATGCAAAACACAAGGTGAGATCTTTTAAATATAATCCACTGTGTGGCAGGTTTTCTGTTACTTGTATTTGAAATACTTTTGAGTATTTTGTAATTGGTATTTAATGTAATGTGCAAACAAGATACTTCAGAGTGCAGGAATTCTCTATGAATCATTAAATGTGAAAAATACACTTCACAAAAGTACACTTAGACACACACACATTACTCACAGTATTAACATAATCAAGTTCATCTACCCTCAAAGCCAGCAAGCCAGCACGTTTCTGCCTCAACCAGTCCAGTGGACTCTCCGTCAAGGTCAACAATTTATGTGAACTGCAATAAACATCTGTGTAGAAGAAGACCAGATCTGCGTAGAAGCAGACCAGATCTTGGTAGAATAAAACCAGATATGGGTAGAAGCAGACCAGATCTGGGTAGACTAAGACCAACCAGATCTGGGTAGAGTAAGACCAACCAGATCTCGGTATATTAGGACCAGATCTGGGTAGAATGAGACCAGATCTGAGTATAAAAAAACAACCAGGTCTAGGTAGAATAGGACTATATCTGGGGTGAAAATAACCAGTTCTGGGTAGAGTAGGACCAGATATGTGTAGAATAAGACCAAATATGAGTAGAATATGACCAGATCTGTGTAGAATTAGAGCAACCAGATCTAGTCAGGACCAGATCTGGGTAGAATAAGACCAGATCTCTGGTAGAATAGGACCAAATCTGTGAAGAACTAGACCAGATCTGGGTAGAATAAAACGATCTGGGTAGAATAAGACCACATCTGGGTAGAATAAGACCACATCTGGGTAGAATAGGACAATCTGGGTATAATACCCAATCTGTGTGGAATAAGACCATGGGTAGAATAAAAAAGTACTGTGTGGAATAGGACCAGATCTGTGTGTAAGTGTTGTTTTTTGCTTCAAGCCTGGTCAAATCTAGTATGCACAACAGTGTAGGCTTGTCACTGAAATATGGCTAAAAAGTTTTTTTTGGTAGGATCATATTTAGGCGATTTTCAAAACTTTCTGTTCCTACATACAGTATTCCTCAGGACTTTCTCTCATTCAGAACGTTTTGAGGACACAAAATCCTCCAGGTTTGTTTTTTGTTGCAGTTTGTGTGAAGTTGACCCACATTTTCTGGTAAAATGCCTGGACTGGTGTAAAGGTTGTTTAATGAGCATCGGAGTTTTTCAAAGATGAATGTTTCATTAAAAACAGAAGCAGTGTGCTCTGTGAATTCAAACCGGGGCCCAAAATGTGTAGAAGACGAGCGTTGCGATGGAGGAAGAGGGTGGGCCAAAAATAACAGAAGTATGTGGCGGCTTTAATCTGTCCTTTCTATTTCCCTACTCTTCCTGTAACACCGTCGTACTTTGAAGCGTTTTCAAAGAGCAGCGGCTGCAGTTGAGATCAGCTTGAGAAGGATCGATCTCACTTGTGAGTCTCCTTTGTGGGGCCTCTTTCCTGTTTCTCACTGCCGGATAGTGATTTCTGTGGATCCAAGAGGACCTGAAGCCGTGTTGGATCAGCCACGGAACACAAATCAGCATTAGGAGAAACTGCCAGACAGCGCTTCTTCAAAAGACCCCCATCGTTTGGATCTTGGGGGGATTACCGCACGCAACTGTGTTGGGGTGCGGGGTGCTTATGCGTGCACATTTGCACATGCATTTGATTGCACACTCCCTCTTTGTATGTGCTCCACACACTCCCAGCTATTTTTCACAGTCCATCTGCTTAACACTTCAGCCGGTGTGGAGGAAGCAGCTGGTGAGGAGGATGGGAAATGAAGAATTGAGTGTCACCATTTATTTAAGTTAGTGTCTCTTCAGAGGTTTTTTTTTTGCAACGACGGCGAGCTGGAGAATCCAACAGCGAGCGTAAAACTCTCACTTTTCTAAGATAAATACTTTGAATAAAAAAATATATTTTGTGCCCTTAGATCGTATTATTTGACGAACTTCTTTTTTAACCTGGAGTGTGCTTGTCCCCGTGGCACGGAGGCTCACTAATGCGGTGGAATCAATAGCCATCATCTGATGAATAGACTCCAACAACACTGGCCTGCATTCATGTGAGGAGAGATGCTCTGATCGATGAATCCAAGGTTGTCACCAGCGCTGTGGCTCACTCTGCTGGCCGAAGGACTTGCACAATGACCGAAGGCTGCTCGGACTGAGGCGACGCTCGTCCCACCTCTGTGTCACCGAAGGACGTGCGGATGATGAGGAGAGGTCTGTCTCTCTGTGGGTTTTCCACAGCGGTGGTGTATCGATGGGAGGTGAATGCAGACTGACAGAGGTCAACGTTCATTCACAGCCCAACCACTGCGCTGCCAATGCTTCTGGTTTCTATTAAACATCAGTGGTGTGCCTTATTATGAAGCCGGTGTATATGCACTGTAGGAGGATGAGTCATTCCCCGCACCTAACTTCTGATCTCAGCCTCTTCCCGCCGCCGACAGCCGAGTTAATCATCTCTGACAGTGTGTTTCACAACAACGGGAGGGAGCGACTGGAAGCTGTCATTACATAGTGTATTTCTGATATGTGACTGTTGATTTGCTCCCCCCGTAGTAGAACACACAGGGAGTTAAACATTTACTGCACAGCTGCGACACACTTAAAGCTGCACTAATAATGAACGATGGATCAACTCTGTGTGTTACAATGTTCACTATCTTACTTAGCATGCTAACTAACTAGCTGTCAATCAATTCAAATATTTCAAAATGTACCTTAAGGAGAGATTTGTCTAGTATTTAATACTATTATCAACATGGGGAGTGAGTAAATATGCTTGCTTTATGCAAATATACTCCTAAGAAAAAGTAGTAGTCAAGTCAATTTTATTTGTAGGGCAACACGACCTACTCTCCACGCCAACCAGATAGAGCCTTAGTAACACAACCTCCTCTCCACGCCATATAGGTAGAACCAGAGCAACACGACCTCCTCTCCACGCCAGATCGATAGAGCCAGAGCAACACGACCTCCTCTCCACGCCAGATCGATAGAGCGAGAGCAACACGACCTCCTCTCCACGTCAAGATAGATAGAGCCCGAGCAACACAACCTCCTCTCCACGCCACATAGGTAGAACCAGAGCAACACAACCTCCTCTCCACGTCAAGATAGTTAGAGCCCGAGCAACACAACCTCCTCTCCACCATGAACCTAGAGAGAGGACCACATTTTTGTTTTTAATTCACAGTTGCTTAGTAATATAAATGTATGTTACCCGTGCCAATAAGCCCCCTTGGACTGAGGTATAGTATACTTCAAGTTCATTTTATGAGGTAAAGTTCAAGCATATTTCCCAAGTATACTTTATGTAGTAAGTATACCACTTATAAGTGTACTACTTCAATACTTCTTGGGACTAAATCGGCCCACTTTTTAGTCTAGAAAAGTATACTTTTGAGTGTACTTTAAGTGTAAGTATAGTAAACTTTGAGTACACAACTAGTTTGTTGTATTTTGTACTGCAACTATACTATGAACTATACTACAAGTGAACTTATAGGTATACTGTTAGTTTACTAGTTATATACTTGTAGCCCACTTTTTAGTTTATGAAAGTACACTTTAAAGTATACTCTCAGTAAACTACTATTATATTAGTTTTTGCAAGTAGACTTGCAAGTTTTCTTCAACTCATAGTACTTAGCCAATGATTTATGCATTACATAAAGAGACTTTTGCTATTTGACTTGATGTTTTGTGATGATATTAAAAAAATGCATTCCTCACATGCCTCCATGGTGAATGCAATAACGTAGAAAATTCTTGAAGATTTAAAGTAAATTAATATCAAAACATACGTTTACAAACCTCTAATAGGCTACTCTATCAAAAAGTAAGCACAAGCCAAGAATACTCAGACTTTTCTGCATACTTATCAGAGATATACTTATCAAAATTATACTTAAGTGTACCTGGCTGCTACTGACAAGTATATAAAAAGTAAACTGAAAGCATACTCTCTTATTTTAAGTTGAAGAGAAGTATATTTATTATTGGAAATCAATAAACAACACAAAACAATGACAGATATTGTCCAGAAACCCTCACAGGTACTGCATTTAGCATAAAACAATATGCTCAACGTCTGTCCCAGCGTTCATGATAATCCATCCAATAGTTGAATATTTCTGTCTGGAGCAAAGTGGCGGAGCAACCGACCAACATCTCTAACACAAGAGCCACAAGAGAGTATGTGTGCAGATGTAGGTAGGCTGTATGTATGCATGGTTGATGTGTGTGTGAACAGTTAAATTGTTTATGAATTATTGTATGCTCAAATGTTTTTAATGTGGATTCTTGGAGGATTAGCCAATGAGCTAAAACAGATCCAAATAAATATCAAATCAAACCACAAGAGCAGAGCCACGGTTTATTATTCATTTGTAAATATGTCTGTGCACTAAAAAGTGAGTATTAGACTCTTTTTTTTTTTCTGTGCACTGAGAAAAAGCTACTTCTCATATCTGAATATCTGTTGTTGTTCATAGTTATTTTATTGCGCTGTGGTAAACATAATAAAGAATTGCTCCAAACCAGAGTGGGGAGAAAAAAGCTGGAGACACAACTTGGCAGCATTTGAACATTTCAATGAGCAGAACCGGGGCCTCAGTCTGGAGCTGCTGGAGTGGTGCACAGCCTCCATGTTTCCACCTGTTGATTTCTTATTTACTACTCGGATACATCATATGCTGCACCTGAAGACAATACGAACTAGAGGGCTCTGTGTGGTTATCTTTTCCTCAGTGTGTTGAGGACGTGCAGAGAGACAAAGAAATAAGATAAACAGCACTGGGAAAAGACTTCTTTGGGGCAGATTAAAATTGGAAAAAATTCCATTTCAAGGTCTTTTCGTTCATTAAGAGCCAAGAATTCATTATCAAATCTCGTTGTCCTGCTTTGTCCTTGTAAACTGTTCACACCAAATAAGTAGTCTGTAAGACGGACATTAGCATCAAGGCGTCGCCTGCTTTGTCATATAATCAATAAATTCATGATGAGTGGAGTGATAAAGTGTTCTTCCGAGCATTACACACCAAGGATATTGTTATTCAAACACTAAATGAACGCCTTAGAGAGAAAGGAGGGATGTGTCTCTCCGACAGATGTGCGCAGTCCTAATCAGAATAATGCATTTCTGACGTACATATAGACATAAAACATTTCCCACGCAGCGGGGTCACCGTCTCATTCCAATTCCTTTTAAATTCATGTTTCACACGGTCCATTTCAAGGGGAAATAACACATCCCCTTTGATGTTTAACACATCAAAAATCCAATTTTTTTCCCTCCTAAACGAGTCCTCTCGACCAAGGCCAACTTCTGTGAGTGTTCAGGGGAGGAGACAGGGGGGGCTCTTCTGAGTTCACACCACGCATGAGATATTGTGCAATATTTGAAAACATCCAGTGGGATCTGGAGCCTCTCTCTCTGGTGCACAATAATTGAAGGAATGCCGAAAATGAAATGCACATTTTTCTTAGTAGGTGACCCGGAAAGTCGCCGCAAAACAATGTCAAACACCCACAAGTATCGCAAAGGCTGGTATTTTTTGTTAATTAATATCTGGTGTCCACAGGCTTTCCGTTCTCTCTGACCCCAGATTCAGACTTCCCCTTGTGAGATTTCTGGGGGGAACAAAGATCAAATGGTTCCATCAAAATAGTTCCTCATCAAGGCTGCCTTTGTGTGCACCATGGGTCATAAAAGTATGCTATGCAGAGGACAACAATCTTGTGTATTAGACACAGTCACAATCAACAAGTACATAATAGGAGCAATATGTCTTTATGAAAGAAACACAGAATCCACTGGATCATTATTGGTATTGACTAAATACCGATAATGTTGTAAAGTTAACGTTTCAACAATTTGTGTTTCAGAGACTTTGTTTCCTGCGTTCTGGGGACTTTGAAAAAACAAAAATAATAATATAGTAATCCCCATTTCTCTCACTCACTGAGGGCCCTTTCAGACACAACGCGACAAACCCGTTATATCCAATGAGTTGAATCGCGCCACGACAGCGTTTCGCTACGTCGAGCAAAGCCCCTATTTTGAGCGCCGCACGCTGTGATGTGCGGCGAGCGCAGCTCAAACATGAGCTCAAACGTGCGAGCATAGCCGGCTCTCTTCCGCTGGAAACAACATTTGGTGCAGCTCTATTGTCGTCCAGGTGGAAGCAGTAGAGCTTATAGACGCTGTACAGAGCCAGAAACAGGTTGAGATAACGAAAAGGAAAAATAAAATTGTGAAAATATGCCATAAATTGGGAGAAATATGGGAGAATTGTGACCCCGGGAGGAAACTAGGAGAGGGCGATGAAAAAAGGGAGTCTCCCAGGAAAATCGGGAGGGTTGGCAAGTATGCATTCGGCTATTTGCAGCGTTGTCGGGGGGGGCGTGCCCGTTTGGAACGCGTCGTGGCCATTCCCCTGGTCCGCAATTGCGTCCCTCTCCCCGTTCCCCTGACAGTAATGTCTATTTCTCTCCTCAAATGTTTTCAGAAACATCTTGTATTGTATTGTTTAGCTGTAAAATAAGAAAGTTTGTGACCTGGCCGCCATATTGAAAACAGTTCAGATTGCTTTTGTGTTCAAAGTTTATTAATATTGAACGTGTGGCGTGTTTAAATTGCATCAATTGTGACACTGCTCTCCCTTGGATCCCCAGCTATAATCCTGCCAAGTGTGAAGTAGATCAGCTGAATGGTTCTCCAGATAAGTGAGGGAACATACAGATGGAGAGATTCCTTGCTTAGCAGCAGTGACTTTTAACCATTTACAGACAGTAATAACTGTATGAAATTTATGATATTTAACGGTGCATGCTTTGGCGCCAGGCAGCTAGTGAAGAGTGAAGAAAGAAAAAGAAAATGAACCTGCTTCTCTCTTGATTTATTACCTCAGTAAACATTGTAAACATGAGTTTATGGTCTCAATCGCTAGTTTCAAGTCTTCTTCAATACAGCATGATGTTCATTTAGTAAATTATGGTCCCATTTAGAGTCAAATAGACCATAAAGCAGAGTGTGCTTTAGGGCGGGGCTACCTCGTGATTGACAGGTCGCTACCACGGCGTTGTCCGGTCCGGGCGTTGTCCGGTCCGGGAGTTTTCCGCGTTTTCGTCTTAGAACTTTAACCCTTTCACAGTGTGTTTTCACTGCTTCAAAGTTCATTGTGGTCGCCTAAAAATATCCTGTTGTACTTCAGCTCCACCCTCTCGTGTCACTTCTGGTTGCAAAAAAAAACCAAGATGGCGACGGCCAAAATGCCGAACTCGAGGCTTCGGAAACAGTTCCCTTTAACACTGCAACATGCCTTGTCGTTATTCAATGATTTTAGTGTTAACATTCAGAAATGGCATCTTTTTTATATACTGTAGTATAATAACAATGTTTATCAAAAAAGGCAGGTGACTATGAAGGAAATTATTGGTGAATATTGGATTAGTGTGCATCATAACGCCGTAATTTATGTCTTTTTTTAGGCATACTAACATTATTATGGAAAGCATGATGACCACTTTAATCATATAAATGTGTTTTTCCCGACACAGAAGAGATTACTCCACATAAACCGGTCGTCGTGTGTAAAGTCTGTGAATTGCTCCTTTGAGAAAAGTGCATCTTTTACATTTCCCCGCCACTATACTCTCTCCTCAGAGTGACTTTACTGTAATAAAGAATATCTATTGTAGTTTTCTTCCTCTCTCCGTCCCCTCCCTCCAGCGTGGTAAGCATATTTTTAGGCCGGCCGGGGGGGGAAAACCCTGAAATGGTCATAAATCGTTGGTAAAGATGTGTTGGGGTTTTTTTTACGCTCCAGGCTGAGCTATTCCTTATCCAAATGGACTCCCTGCACAGTGTGTCTGTGTGCAGCCTCCTCCAGCAGGACCTCCATCTTCTGATACAGATGATACTCCATCCTAGAGATGCACTACGTCTGAACTTCATTAACATACGCAGCGCATTAGACAGAGCTGGACTTCTATTACGACTATGGGAAGAACACAGAACGTGTTTTGTGTCTAAAGTGTGTGAGGAGTATTAACTTGTCTATACCTGTACTTGTAACACACACACACACACACACTGAAAAAGACCATCAGTGTGTGGCTATGCATAGGAATGAGGCATGATGCAATCATTGCTGAGCCTTGAGAGTTTCCTCGCCGTGTGCACTGTATCCCCGGGGGGGGGTTCTTCAAACCTTTTGTTTGCGCGCCAACTCCAGACTAATGGAGGTAGAATTAGACTGCAGATCTTTGTTTGCTCACGGCTTTCGCTTTTCCCTCACAGGAATACAGAGTCATTATAAATTCCTCTCGCCAGACAAAGGTCACTGCTGGATACTGAGAAAAAAAACAAAAAATGCTGATGAGGGAGCAGAGAGACAAAAGATCAAATAATATGAAATTAAAAAGCGGCACACGCGCCAAGTAGGCTGTATACACACATCGACGTGGAATTTATCTTTAGTTGAAAAAAACAACTTTGTACAGGGTCTCTAGAGGTTTATAGCACACATACAGTACACGGTACACAAATATACCACAACCAATAAATACAGACAAACAGTATGTACAGCATTTACAGAGTACAGGGGAGCTACACGTCGTTTACAGAACAACATCGGTGAATCAGCTGCAGGAAATCATTTAAAAACATACTGAAGGTACCACTCCATGACACGGACAACACTATAAAGAGTGTTTGCATGCAACTCCATCAAAAGGACTGTGTAATGGTGCAGCAGGGGATTAGGGCTGGGTATCAAACCTACTACTTCTTCAATACGGAACAATATGTGTCAGCAGAATAGAGAATTGAACAAGTTGGCACAACCAGATTCACAGCATTGCTTAATTATTCTTTTATCAGATTGAAATTAATTTATACTGAGTATAGTTCTGATAAAATTGGGAAAAGTTAAGTATCAAGGCGGTGAGACAATGTGGAATATGATCTCTATGATCCCGCAGGGTTAAGGAAAACTTCTTGTTCAGCCGATTGTGTTAAAATCCAAATCACACGGTCAATGGTTGTTGAAGGGAATCACCAAACTGGGGAAACTCTCGCAAGATTGTTCAGGTTCGGCATTGACCTCGAATGGTTAAGGATAAGATGGGTTGTCGGGCAGCAAGTCTCGCGAGAGTTCTTGTTTTTGAAGATGTCAGATCAGATTTTAGTGTAAAAAAACATGATCTCATTCTTTAGGTATTGGTACTAAACTTTGGGTAATGTATTAATGTGATGGGATCATACCTAGCCTTACGGGTAATAAAACATGCTATGATGGTGTACACCCACATATCACAAACTAGAGTCAAAGGGATGTACGACTTCTTTAACTAGATACAGCGTTACTGCTGTTTCCGAGTAATGCAGTAAATGAACTTTACTCTAGCATTAGTCCTAAGGAATGGGGATTCATTAAAGTGGGATACCTCTGTATTGCTAGTGCAAAATCAATGAGATCATGATGGATGATTGGCAGCCAGTCTGGTGTCTGTGAATCTGTGTTCCAGTTTGATTCTAGTATATATACAAATTCTAACTGTATTGAAAGTTATACAAAAAAGAAGCTCCTGTGGCTTTGTCCTGTAAAGCAGTCCAACAGTTATGGTGAAATAAAGAGGCCAGTAAAGGCTGCCAGTCATGTCAGTGATGGTTTCCTCTCTTTTAACAGTCCACTGGGAGAGATTAAAACGGTTGCTATGGAGAATGCATCTCCATCCTGAAGCTGGTGAGGCTGTCATTACTGATCATCTGATTCCTCATCATCCTGACTTTGGGAGACTCGGTTCATGCAGGCTGATTGGCTGTCTGGGATCAGTGCCTCTCAATGATTGGATGTTTGTTGTGGTGGTGGTGCTTCCTCAGCCTGGGTCCTGAATGAGGGGAGACATGACGGGGCGTTTGTTAGTAAACTTCAAATTAGTCATCAGTTTAAATCTTAGAAATAAGAGTTTCAAAAGGGTCCTGAAGGGCTGAGGTTCTACCCAGAACCCTTTTCATCCAAAGAGTTCTTCAAGGATTGTTGAAAGCATGGGTCCTCCCAGCCCACAACCCCAAAAACTGTGATTGTGAACCATGATTGTCGTTGGACGTGGCTCCAATGGCTAACGTGTTTTAAATCCACTGCACCACTGAAATAGTAAAGGCTGTCGTAGAACTAGTTTCACGAAATCTCCACCCCAAAAACCGTGATCGGGAACCTTGTTGTGGGTTGTGCTGGACCACATCAGCCTTTAAGGAAACTCTCAAGGCTTAAAAGGTGTTGAAGGTTCTTTGGGGAATTCCCTAAATCTCCACTCCTAGAACCTGTGACTGTAATCCCCTTGGGTGGGATCTAGATGAATCCCTTGGAATATTTAAGATTTCTTGGTAGACCCCCCTTGGGTGGGATCTAGATGAAACCCTTGGAATTACAAAATGGTTCTCGGTGTTCTCACATGGGTGGGTTCTTGTTAGCACCCTTGGATAGAACCTCCAGAGAGCGTTCTGGTTGGAGCCATTACACCATAGAAGGGCTCTCTGTACAACAGGGGGTTCTGGGTCTTGTTACACAGAACCATCTGAGAAGCCGTCATTAGAAACTGTTTGGAAAAGGGCAGGCACTTTCAATAAATACTTGGCAGGTGATTGGATGAACCATCTGTCAATCAAACTCTTGCAGACGCCAGTCCAGAGAAGAGCGAAAACATCTTTTCAATCAAGAAATACTTTCAATGAAGAAATCCTCTCCAGTTCTGATATTACTAATGCTTATTGCAGCATCAACGCTAACCTCTATAGGAGCCGCCTCTCCGTGTCACGTCACACACACCTAAGCCAAGCCCCTAGCTGCCAGTTGCTCCTCACAGGACGCTGATTGGTCAGAACCACTGTGGCTCACATTACTTGAAGCCTGACAAAATGGATTTTCGTGTGATCTCGTGATATCGCGAGAATCCGCTGCCGTGCAAGGTCAGGGAACCAGAACACCTGGCCAAAACCCACACAGACCAGCGGGTTTAAACACAGGTTTAGGTTATGGGATGTGGAATACCTGAGTTATATAAAGACAAAGTTTGATTCATGCAATTCTGTCAATAGTATTCTCTGTCATTTCTTACTGTGCTTCAGGGTGCTCTGGTGTCCCGGAGTCTGGAAGGTTCGGCTGGTTGCAGGACCTTCTCCGTCTGCCGTGATGGCCTGGACCTCCAGCCTGTACACACTGGCAAGGTGGAGGCCTGACACCACCAGAACGTTACCATCCTGAGTGAGAGGAGAGGAAGAGGAAGCAGGAGACAACGTTTAGAATACTCAAGGGGTGTATTTTTTTGGCATTTACGCCAATTTGAAATTCCTCTGTTCAACTTAATGTTTAAATATTTCCCAACATAAAGTTCTAAATTGTGTTTGAACCCTTCTTTATAAGGGAGTACCTTTGTTTCTTTATGTTGTTGGCCTAAAATAAGTTAATAATCTTAATATTTACTAAAAAAACAGCCAATTAAATATCCCAAATGTGTATAAAGTTTTATTTGTAGAATCTAAACTTGCAACAATGTATTTTACAGGTCTGTAAAATAATAATAAATAATAATCAATTCCTAGGAAGTGTCCTGGTAAAAAAATATGTCATGTGGTAATATATAGGGGAATTTCTTTGACATGAAATCTCCCTTTTAACTGAAGTATATGTTGATTGATTATTGGAAACTTTATCCTCCATATATAGTATGCTTGCCACAGTTTTGCATGTTCAGCTGTGTGCTGCCTGAAAGACTCTCTTGCTTAGCAATTATTTGGAATTAATTGATTGGATTTGTACCAAAACACATACTAATTTCCTGCAAACGTCTTAGAAAACGATTAGGTAATTATACCCGCAAAATAATTTGTTACTAACTCCCCTAAAACTCTCTAATTCCCAGAAGAAAACACAGAGGACATGACTTCAGTGTCCTCAATAGTAGCTACGACCCTGTCCCTAATTTAGCTCAAAGCAGTACCACTATACCCGTCTTTACTGAACACATAGGCAAACCTTCTACCAGCACTGACCGGGGGTAGGATCTGGGACTGGGAGATGAGGCTGTGAGGCAGCTTGTAGTTGTTGTGGCGGTTGGTGGGTACGACCTCTGTCCAGGTCACCTGGTAACCTGTCAGCTGTTGGCGGGACGGGGCTGTGGACAGATCCCAGCTAAAGATGGCGGTCACGTTGCTGCTCCAGACCTCAAAGGACGCTGTCAGGTTGGCCGCCTTCACCAGGACCTTCGGAGGGAGCGTCGCTGGAGGAAGCACAGCCAGGGGTTAACTATGATCTTATAGAGCATGTATGGTTGGTTGTACTCATTGACAGAGACGACCATGGAGTCAATGTTGTCACTGTTGCTGCCAGCCAGAACACCGTCACCGTTTCAATGCCTGAAATCCACCCACGGCCTTTCCACCACCATTCCTACACTGTTTTCCATCTTTCTCTTGCACATGCTTCAGGGACTTGCGACTTGTTAGTACAAACTAACGTTGCACATGCATTTTATTTTGGTAGCTGGCACGAGTAAAGTCAAGCTGCCATTGGTTTCAGGCCATTAGCTCCCAGATCCACGACTCAGACCTGCATAGTTTAGTTTTTGGTTAAAGCACTTTTTTTTGTTACTGATGCCATTTAGCACCTTTAACATGTGAATTGTGTTAATGCTAACTAATTATTCAATGCAGATTTGAAATAATACACACAAAACGAAGAGTCGGTAAAAGTATTAATACACTTCATGCAGCTACATTTTCACAGCTATTCTCTCTACTCAGTTGTATCACTGCTGCTGTACTGTACTCACTTTCAATTCTTACAGTTACGGTCTACTATTGAGTTTGTAAAACGTTGCCTCAGTTTCTTTTAGTTCGATCAAAGTAACAGTTTGTTGTAGTGTACAACAGTTAATTACACATTTTGTGTGTTTGAACCTGCATCAGAGTAATCATGAGAGTAATCAGTGGGGGGTGTAGGGGGTGAGGTGTCGGGGGAAATCAGATTCTGCTCAGTGCTCAAGGCTTTATTCTGTTTTAACACCGTGTCACAAAGGGAAGAATGAGCTGACTTTGGAATAGTGCATTCACACGCTGTTAATGATTTACCCCCATTTCAAGCTTTGTAGTCATCAGATGAGTGGAAAAAAAGACTAAATTAGCCATTTTTTTTATCAAGTATGTATTTGTAATGGTGTTAAAGGGACAGTGTATAGAATTTGATGGCATCTAGTGGTGTGGTTGCAGATTGCAACCAGCTAAGTACCCCTCGGCTCAGTCCTCCCTTTCTAAGACTGAGGTAACGTGAGCCGCAAAACCGCTTCGCCTTCACTACTTTAGGAGCAACAGAAGACAGACGACGGTACCACGGTTTTGCACTCTGCGGTTCACGTTACCGCAGTTTCACAAGCGTGTCGGAGAACTACGGTGGCCTTTAGGTGACGTAAAAACGCGAAAGGCTCTCAGTTTGTCCATTCTAGGCTACTGTAGCCCCTGTAAGCATGCATCCAAGAGGAAGCTGCAAAAATGGTGGTAACACTTCATTTTACAGGTCTGCAAATTTCATGGTAATTAGGTGATCATTAGCAAGTAACATATTTGAAATTTCTCTGGAATTACTGCCAAATTACCCCAATATTTACCTCAAAATGTATCGAAAATTACTTTATTATAAACATGATTCAATAATTATATTCTGCTATTTCCCAATAGCTGGTAATTTATTTAATACATTTCCAGGAAAAGAATACAAAGATATGCTTTATTTCCATGTCTGTTGATAAATAGATAATAATTAGCAAATAATTTATTTGAAATTTCTTTAAAAAAAATTCCGTTAATCATGACATTAGCTACCAGGACTAACGTGAACATTAGTCTCCTAGTCTCGTTAGTCTCCCATCATATAGTACAGACTGTAATTAAGAGTCTGGATACTCTTAATTACAGTCTGTACTATATGATATGACAGAACTTTAAACCACCCTGGTTAAAAGGAAGTGTCCAGATGTGCAGACATCCATAAATATGATGCATCACTTTGACTTGTGTGTTTTCTAGACCTGAGGTTCAGGTCGTCTCACCTGTTTCTCCAGGGCAGGTGATGGGTTTGGGGCTCTTGGCCTGGATGGTGGCACAGGGAGGAGTGAAGAAGCTAGTGCTCTCTGACAGCAGAGGATGACTCTTCCTGCTGACGGGCTGCAGAAGGACTTTATACTTACAGGAGAAGAGCAAACCCTGCAGGCTGACAAAGCTCTCCTAGATCACACAAAGACAGGAAATTATCTTAAGATCTGCTCTTACATGAATTACCTGTAGCTCTTGAACTTTACATTTAGTCTTCTTGTGACAATTAATTTTCAACCTGGGTCTTCGTTTGGGAAAAAAGCCTTATTGGAGGCTGATTTCCATCCCAGATAATTGTCACTTTTCACAGCAAATAAAGCATCTTCTTTTTTTTAGATCTGTATGTTGTTTTATTTGAATAGGTCACCTGTGTGCTGGTCTTCTCCGCGGGTCTCGTCCGGTTGTGTCCACAATACTCTGGTACCCACTGGATTCTGTAGAAGTCCACTGAGGGATCTACACACAAAAAAACACACTGCCCTGTCACAGCATGTCTACAACAATGAATGATCTACTAGAAGTTGACTGAAAGTTTGATATCAATTTAATTGTCCCAGACAATGAAAGGTCTTGGAGCTCCATTAAAAGAGCAACATCCTCTCATAAATCCACAGCACAGTGGAGCTTAAAATGTCCCAGACCTATCTGTGCACTCAACACAGAGATGAAGGCTCTTTGATGCCGCACTTGAGCTAAATGCTTAGCGACTCCTCTGATTGTATAGAAGTCTATGAGAAAATGAGCCTACTTCTCACTTGATTTATTACCTCAGTAAACATTGTAAACATGAGTTTATGGTCTCAATCGCTAGTTTCAGGTCTTCTTCAATACAGCATGATGTTCATTTAGTAAATTATGGTCCCATTTAGAGTCAGATAGACCATAAAGCAGGGGATGCTTTAAGGCGGGGCTACCTTGTGATTGACAGGTCGCTACCACGGCGTTATCCGGTCTCACAGTGTGTTTTCAGTTCATCAAAGTTAATTGTAACATTTTGGTCGCCTAAAAAATGTCTCATTCAGCGTTGTACTTAGCTCCACCTTCTCTTGTCAGTTCTGGTTGCAAAAAAAAACAAGATGGCGACGGCCAAAATGGCAAACTCGAGGCTTCAAAACAGCAGTCCACACACCAATGGGTGACGTCACGGTGACTGCATCCACTTCTTATATAGAGTCTATGGTCCTTTGTCTTTTCCTGACCTCGATGGAAAACGTCATCAGGTCAAGGAAAGACATGAAGGAGAATTCATAGGAAGAGAGTATCGCGGTACGAAGAGAATCCGACACTAGGCTACGTAATTATACGATGGCGGATGTTATTGATGTGGGTCTGATGCAAGGAATTGTGTGACAGCATTATTAAAACTTCATTGCAATCCATCCAAATGTTATTGAGCTAATTCAGTCCAAAAACAAAGTGGCGGACCAAACGACACTGTTATACACAGAGCCGTGCCGCTAGAGTGGCTAAAAAACATGATAACATTTGATTTTTGATAATAATTCATATAGGGGTTAAAGAACAGATTCTTAGTTTGAATAAAGTTTGCATTAAAAAGGCACAAAGAGGTGAAATAAACAGCCGAGCCGGATCTCTCTGCTGTGTTCTGACACACTAGGATTCAGTCAACAGACAAACTAACACCGGCAGAATGACGGACTCCGTATAAGCAGTTCATGTTCATACATGTGGGAGGCTGACTGAACATTTCACGGTGTCGTCCTCAAACAAAAGTGCCTCGGTGCTCCAGCATTACAGACGATCAGCCTTCACAGTCTCTGACAGGAAGGAGTTTTACAGCGTGCGTGTCAGAGGAAGACTAACTGTTTGCCTCATTCATCTCGATGGCACACACTCACATCCGTCAAACTGTACATACCCGTGCTGCTCTGCCAGTAAACATGAACGCGGAGCTGTCCGTCCTGGTAGAATGGAGTCCCCACATCCAGACTGGCACCTGCAGGGATCCTCGGAGCGGTAGTGGTGGCTGGAAAACAGACAGAATATACTGAAACTCCATGGCCTGTTGGAGCAACACATAACTATATGCTTCAGCTAATATAGAGTATTAAATACCCCATTTAATACAGTTTGGTTGATCATATTAAGGATGTGACATTTACATGGAACATGGAGCAACCTGGTTATTTACTAAACACAAGATTCGAATGGTACATGTCCATAGGGGCGCTTTGGAAGCATTGGACGCTTGATTGGCCGCCACTAGACACAAGGCACTAGGCTTTCAAACCGGAACCAACTTGGCAGCTCGTTTTGGAAACTTTCTTCTCTTATATCACGAAAATAGTTCACCAAAAGGTGTTTCTGAAAACATTTTATGCGAGAAATAAGCCGTACAGTTGGTAAATGTCTTTAATTTGGATCGACACCGCTTAGTTTATAGGGAGTTTCCCCTGACACCCACGTCTCTTGGATCGCGCCGCCACGCTACCAGAATGCATTGCGCGGCTGCTTACATAGACAATGAATGGGAAGCGTGGAAAGGACGGAGGCTGTGGACACGTACCGTAACAGTTTCTGAGATACAAGACTAACCAATGACTACAACAGACTAGAAAAAATCCAAATGAAAAAGGGTTCATGGAACTTGTGTCGTGAGACTTTGCCTGGTGAGATACTACTGTATATCTTACTACTGTATAACATTTTTCTTTCAAGCTCAAGTTTTGTAAATGTCGTCAGTTGATTAAGATGACCACTGTAAGCTCCATCATTTTAAAGATGAACACATTAAACCGTTTAAACTGGCAACGGTTACCCCTCTGGGGAGCATGAATGTGCTCATAAATTAAAGGCCAACCTGCACATTCAATTTTGCTATTTTTTGAGTTGAAGTGGACATTTCTTTCTAATGGTGGTACTAAAGGAAAGGTCAGGTGGCCAACAAAAATAATAGGAGACCATGAATATCAAAAGCATATTTCATGGTCGTCTATTCAAGGTTTTTGAGACACTTTGTGTCACTTTGGGCCATGAATATCTATACGGACTTTCATGGCAATCTGGCCAGAAGTTGTTCATATACAACTTATACAGAAAACGTCTCTATAGTTAAATGTTTTCACCTTGAGTACTTTTATTTTTCTTGTTTCTACTCGAGAAATGGGCACAAAAAGAAATCCCTTCCATCATTGTATAACGATGCATTCACTCTCAACTTCATGTCTGTAATTGTTAAGAATATTTATTCATTTCTTTTCAAAGTGTCTTTGAATGAAACACCTTGAAATTTTTAATTAAAGTCAAAATATTTGTCTACGCCGTCATGCTGTAGATTAAGAGTGTAGAATTTTGTGTGAAGCTCTGAGATACGGAGGATCAAAGACGTAACATCCCAGCGGGAGAAATCTATAGATATTTAAAATGGACTTTAAAAAAAAAAAAAAAAGCACCTTTAATTCAAAGATCATACAAATGCATTTTCAAAACCAAGAAAAAAAACATTTACCGCTTCAACATGCTGTTTTATTATAGAACATTTGAGAATAATAATAATAATAATAATACGTAATAAGCCCTGCAGCAGACATGAAGAAATGTTCTTTTCTGGCACATTATGAAAAGGTTATCAAGCTGAAATTGTAAATGCCAAAGTGTCCTTTTTGATGATGTATAAAGACATACTGCGCTGTGTGCTGAAGTGGAGGATGGCTCGGGGTCCTTTCAGCTGAGTTTGTCCCCAATAGGACACAGCCTGGACCTCCACGCTGTAGCTCCTGTTAGACCGCATGCTGTCCAGCTCCACCTGGGTCTGCACACACACAAGCAGGTGACCAGGCACACAAGAATGGAAAATGAGCTGTCTCTTCACAAAGAAAATATCTGCAATTTTAGTCTTTCAAAGGAGTGAAAATCCTCTCTGAACTCTTCATTGCTTTTCATTTTTCTTACAGCTTTTCCTAAGCCCCGAAAATAGCTATCCAGACAGCTGCCGTGCGAGTGACCTCAGGACATTTTCAGAGTAACATCAGTGTCTTCCCTCACCTCTCTGACTGTCTTCCTCCTCTTGGTCAGGGACGAAGCAGAGGGCTGTCCGAGTGCAGTCCAACTCCAGCTGACCTTGTAGTGGTGGACGGGGACATCCAGGTCTGCAGGCGTGCTCCACTGGAGCCTGGCCGACACCGACCTGCCGCTTCCAAAGCTCATGTTGGCCACTCTGAGCTCGGTGGGAGCTGGAGGATTGGAGGGGTCTGAGGGGTGACGGGATGTTGTTAACATTTGTCCATGTGCAATCACAGAGTAATATCACATACTGATGCTGATGCAGATTGTACAGCCCCCCAGAGGCAAATTAGTGATTTTGTGATATTGGGCTATACTTGACTTGACAAGGATGCTTGACTCAAGAACAAACACTCATCTCACACACAGAGGGTGTGTGTGTCTGACCTCTGCTGGAGTGGATGTGTCTGCTGGGCGTGGTGAACCCTCTGGTCCCGTGGGTGTTGACAGCTGCCACTCTGAACTGGTACCAGCGACCTGGCCGGATGTCAGAGAGCCTCGCTCCCTGCTCGGTGGTCTACAAGGAATCGACAGAGAAGAGGACAAGACGTGAATCCACTGATGGTTGGTCTTCTTACAATCTCAGAAGAGACAGTTGGTTTTCAATCTCAACACAACCAGAAAATTGGCTAGGAATTTGGCATTTGGGTGATATAAAAACCACCTAGTTAAAAATCATGAACAAAAAAACATTAAAAAGCATGTGTTCAGCTGTGGGACAGCTGCTAAGTCTCAGCTGGTTAGGCCTCCTGCTCTCTGTGATCACCTATACTGTTTTATAATACAGATGAATTCACGGTTCAGTTGTTTTTATGTACATTAACATCTTTCCGTTGTTATAACAACTGAATAAGTATAAAATCAAGGCTCATAAATATTAACCAGGTGAACAGTAGTAGTTTCACCGCCGCTCTGAGATGTTGGTCAAATCAGTATTTAAAGATTAGACACCCGATTCGACAGTTATCAGGCCATTAAATAGGCGTTATCAGTCGCTATAAGCACCATAGATGTGGGTCATTAGGGGCCTACTACACCTACTATGTTGTAAAAGTGAAAATGAAATTTAAAAGTAACACGTTCTAACATGTAAAACTGTATGAAACGTCACGTTTTGAACACAAACAAAAAGGCTTCTTTAGCTTTCCGCAACAAAACTACAACTTCTTAAGGTTTAGGCAACAAAACTACAACTTCTTTAGGTTTCGGCAACAAAACTAAAACTTCTTTAAGTTTAGGCAATAAAACTACAACTTATTTAGGTTTAGGCAACAACAAAAAACACTTAAGTAAGTTAAGTTTAGGGAAAAACATTGCGTTTTCAGGTCGCTGTCATGTTTTTTTTATACTTTCTTTTGTTGATCTACCATGTGAATAGATGATAAAACCTACTAGTGGGTGTAGTAGGCCCCTATTGACCCACATCTACTGGGCTTACAGCAACTGATAACGCCTATCTAATAGCCTGACAACAGTCTAATTGGCTGGATTGGAAAGGATAAAAGGATGAAATAAACATAAATACAGATTAATGACAACACCTGGACTGTAAAAGGAGAATTAGACACTAAAATGTGCAGCAGGCACTTAAAGAGAGCATTTAAAGCAATAGTTTTCGAAGCTGAATGCCATTAAAACTTTTAAAAGCACAATTACAAGGCACACTGCTGTCAGCAGCCACTTTTAACACCGTTTGTGCCTCACTCTCAGAGATTTAGAAGTCTTAGCTAAAATTCTTCAAGAGCAAAGTCATAAATCAGGACGGACACATTATTTTTAGTTAGGAACTGCATTGCAATGAGCACTTCAATACCGATTTAACACCATACACTGGGCAATGTGAACTAACCTGTGCAACCACCTGCCAGGAGGTGGCAGTGTCCTCGCTGGGCTGGATGCCAAAGTTCCACCTCCTCTCCAGGATGTAGACCACGGGCTCGGCTGAGATGTTGAAGCGGGAGGACCAACGCACCTCCAGCTGACCAGACGAGAGCTCTTCAAAGCCCAGCTCCTTCCTCGGCTTCAGAGGAGCACCTGGGAGACAAATATTATCCTGTTATCTAACCAGGAAATACACAACAAAAGTAGAATAGAATAAAACTGAGGGGATGTATTTGTACGTGTACTTTTTCATGGTGATGTGATGTTACTTGGAATCCATTTATTCAGATATTCCTACCAGGCGAGTCAGGAAACGGATGTATTTGTCAAACTCTTTTGATTTGAGGTATCTTTTCCTATACCTCTCCCATCTACTGTAATTCTCAGCACATATTGGCTGTGTCCTAGCAGAGAGGACATGGAGCTCTCAGCCAGGTCAGCCAGCGTCCCCAGGGGCGGTGGGGGATTTACAGCTTTACTCAGTACCGCGGTGTGAGGAGGCAAAATGAGTTCCCCCCACATCATTCCTCTCCTATCATGTGTGTTACCATCAGTGGGGCCTGAACATTCTGCTGCTAGCTCCCAGGATGTGTTTTTTCCTCAGCTCTCTTTGATCCCTCCTCTGACAATGGAGGCCTAAGTAGGGCAAGCTCCACCTGACTCCGACTCACAGCAGCAGCACAGCCGCACTCTGTTTGTTCCACCTGGATTTACCTCATTTATCTGAGCACAGGCCCATGGGAGGCTGGGATGACGGATTTTTTTTAGGTTGACAAGACGTTTAAGTATGTCACAGTCAGGAATGCTTATTAATAATAATATTAACAACAACACAGCACTTTCCTGACAATAAATGTAGCTTTATAAAAGAAAACATCTTCAAATTAAAGATTCAGATTGACGGATTAGTCGGCGCCGTGCTATTTTGGTGCTCATCTTGGCATGAAATCAGACCACCTACATTGCAAACACAGGACAATTTGTGTGTCTTTAGTTGGCACACACACACACACACAGATTACCAGATCACTGATATGTTCATTAAAAACAATTTTCAATGTGACTAGCAAAGAGTTACCAATAATATCATCCACACGTTACTGAGCAACACATCAGCGCCCTCGGCATCGAAGGCCGACTCACGGTATGCCTCTCTTGTGTTACTTTTGGATGGACCATGGACGGCGTGTCAATATATGCTCGTTACATGCGTAGTGTCCTTTCAAAATAAACTTCACGGGAAGTTAGTTTTAGGCAACACAACCACTTAGTTCGGATTAGGAAACGGTCGTGGTTGACGTTAACTTGGATAACGTTGACACTAACTGACTAGCGACTGACGATACCACCAACGTGACTCACGGGCAAAGAACGCATATTGCCAAGAAGTGAAAGTCAATGGTTTGTTCTATTGCAACATCGGCGCCATTTTGGACTGAGAGCGACTACGGATGCCAGGAAAACGTCCGCCTAAAAAGTACAAAAGTAACACTATTCTATTGTCATATTCTACCAAAATGGCCTGTGTTGAACAATAAAATAGTATAAATATAATAAGTGTTTTAGGTAAAAAATGGCAGCAATGGTTGTTGTAAAAAAAAACGCCGGAGTTTCGTCTCTTTGCTTTTATAGTCTTTGCCCCGCTGCTGACGATACTAAACGACTCACGAGACGAACAGGACTGACGATACCGACGAGTCACATGACTAAAGACTGACGTGACGTTTCTTCTAGTTTCACAAAGGCCATGAAACAGCGGTCTCCTGGTTGAAAGTCTTGTGATTGTTTGACCCATCCACCACCTTATTCTGCTCATGGGAGTGTATCCACTCCCCTCACTTTTTCCAATAAATAGATGCAGTAAGGGCTGATATTTTGCATGTGAATTTATAAATGTTTATTGGAATTAACCTACATTCAAGAGGCTTTTCAGTTATGCAGAAGGGGAGCAGAATTGTGCATTTTAGATGTGTGAATTCATCACTTGTTTGCACCACTATAACTGGTATACAACATACTGTACATCAGCCATTTGCAGCATATTCGGGATGTTGTGTATTTTTATTTTCCCGATGCTTCGTGAGAATGAACATTTCTCTCTCTCAGAGATCTGAGCCTCTCTCCTCAGGTTCGTTTGATCTGTCTGCTTTTTAAAGGGGGTGAGAGGAGCTCATGGGATTCGTCATTACTGCAATTTTTCCCCGACTCAACCTGCTCATTCTGTATTCCTTCTACTAATAATGCATTAGCTTCCTTTACATGTTGCTACTGGCTGCACCTGGTTTGCGCTAATGATGGTGGTCATCAAAATTTCAAAAAGTATGCTGGTCATGTGTGTTTACACCCGGACATTTTGCTTGTGTTTGCTCCCTGTTTCGGGACAGCAGGGCTCTGAGTGTGCAGAACACACTCGTCTGGCTCCACGTACCCTTGTAGAGGTCTTTGGGAGACTGGCAGGTGTGGCCACAGCCGTTGGAGCAGCACTTCTTCGGACCGGAGCATTCTCGGTCGTGATCACAACTCTCCACGCAGGCCGCTTCGAAGCCGCTGGCTCTTTCTGGAGGTGGACATCTGCCCTGCTTCACTGCCAACACGGACTGAAGGAACTCACAGCTGGTCACGCACTCCCAGTGCTTCTTGGGAAACACCCGCTAGATGGGTTGGAGGGAGATCGGTTAGCATCATAGGCTGGGTAACTTATTAGGTTTTCAAGCAATAACGATCCTGTGAGGGTCAGTTGCCACTCAGCAGGTTGGTTGGGTTCATTATCTCTGCTCTGAGGCAGCTGTGGAGCCTAATTGTCCCTGATGAGGATCAGCTGGTTGAAGCCTATATCTACCCCTGGTTTCAGTGCTCAGATGCTGACTCATTGTCTCTTTGTCAGAGGTAGTGAGAGTGCTGTCCTGTTTTTGCTCTATCTGTATAGGGCTGTGTGAATCTGCAGAAGTACCACATGAACCTATCTGTGGGATTCTCTTAGGTCTGTGTGGCCTGCCTTCGCTGGTTCTTTTGTTTCATTTATGTTCTAGTCAGCTGCTCGGCAGTGGTGTTTTAGTTTTAGTCTTTTCAAGTTATATTGAGTGTAGGGAGCCTTCCTTTTAGGCCTGTTTTCATTTGCTGTATCCCCTCTCCCTTTAAATCGCTTGCGATTTTTGTGGTTATCCTTCGGGATTAACTTTAACATTCCCCTGGTCCCCTGACAGATACAACATCTCTACATTATACATCAGTATCTACAAACATGAAGATATTTAAATGACATGCAACATGAGATCTGGTTAAATTTAACAGCCCTTCAATGACAATGATGCTTAACAGGACAAAGGCATGAACATTTTAGTGAAATTTTCTTCTTGACCTGATCCCCATTGTTTGCTTGCCCAATCTCGATCTCTATTGTTTTCTTGACCAATCCCAATCCCTATTCTTTTCTTGCCAAATCCCGATCCCTATTGTTTTCTTGCCTGATCCCAATTCCTATTGTTTTCTTGCCCAATCCCGAACCCTATTGTTTTCTTGACCAATCCCAATCCCTATTCTTTTCTTGCCAAATCCCGATCCCTATTGTTTTCTTGCCTGATCCCAATTCCTATTGTTTTCTTGCCCAATCCCGATCCCTATTGTTTTCTTGCCTGATCCCAATTCCTATTGTTTTCTTGCCCAATCCCGAACCCTATTGTTTTCTTGACCAATCCCGATCCCTACTGTTTTCTTGCCCGATCCCGATTCCTATTGTTTTCTTGCCCAATCCCAGTTCATTTGTTGCCTGATCCTAATTCCTTTTTCAGACTGTTGCCTTTGCTAAAAGTCTAGTCACCATAAATCGGAACTATTAACAGAGCGTAAATGGAAGTGTGATTGTTGAGTGTCCAACCAAAACCCCTTGTGATCGATTAAGGTGTTTGCATTGGACCTCCGTCACCTGCAGCCTTCTGATTCAGCTCTACTTTGTGAAAACAAACTCATGTTTAACAGATTATCTGACATTAAGTTAAATCAATAGTTCCACATAATGACACATGGCTGTTTCTGATCCCGTAATACTCCCGCTCCTAGTGCACAGAAAGCATATACAATGCAGTGTACCTCACACAGCTCTCTGCAATTGCTTTTCCTCTTCATCTCCCAGGAAGCTTTGCAGGGCTCCAGGCACTGTGGAAGGCAAAGCAACGAGAGTGAGCAATGACACAAATTACTGTCACATATGACTAAGGAGATTCTGAGGTGAATCTATCTCTCTAGATTGATTAAGAGTAAAATGTCTCAGTGGCAGACAGCTTCTCTTACCAAAGAATGCTGAACTGAGTCAGTGTTAGATAATTTCATCCAAAGAGCTCTATTACAGGTAACAAGAAGTCCTCTGGCATGCTAATATGAATCATTCAGACTGTGAGTTTTATTATTAAAGCCTGAAGTACTGACCAGACTGAGGATTTATCAAACCAGGTCTGACTTTGCCTGTCAGATTAAGATCTGTCATCTTGCTGTAAAATGAAAAGCTTGCTTTGGTGAAATATTCTGTATTACATCACCTTGTGAATCGGCCATCTGACCTAATTGGTTCTAGGGAGTACACGTTAGACAAGCACACAATAACCTTCAAACCAAGAGCATTGCAAAGTGAGTTAACCAGTAACACATCCGGTGTTTTAACATAAGAGTATACGTAAAACAGACACAGGTAGAAGTCAGTCCACAAACCTATCATGGTAGCTGATCAAATGTGCTTTTGTTCACTTGCACACAAGCTTGTCAAAGTTGACACAATAATAACGCGTTAACACAAATTTGTTTTAACGCCACTAGTTTCTTTAACGCAACTTTTAGGTTGTAGCGGGCTCAGTTTTAAAGCTAGATCGATTGGTACCAACCATGTCATAACAGCTTGTCGCAAAGAAGGCTAAATAACGCTGCAAACGTACACT
>CAKAKR010019034.1:415-19810 GCA_916700685.1 Adelosebastes latens
TTGATTTTCTAGTTTCATATGATGCCAGTATGAATATAACGAATTTTCGTTAACGCCTTATTATCGCATTAACTTTGACAGCCCTAATATCTATTTTATCCTGTCCATTACTTACAGTTTATTCATTTTATCATAACTGTACACCAGTCTACCCCAGTATTGTTTTATTTTATATATATATATATATAATGTATATATATACTTTCTACAGGGCTGGAAATGTGAAGAGTACCACCCAAGGCTGAAAAGAGTACTTTTTATTTGCACATTTTCCAGTAAAAACAATTTAAAATGTATTTTAATCTGAAAGAGCATAAAGTTGGTCGGGATTGCCAATCGACTCTCAGATCATGTCATGTTAGCTTGTCAGGAAGCAGGCTAAATAACGCTCCAAAGGTTCAATTTTGGCGAGTAAAAAACTATCATGGCCATTTTCACAGCGGCCCCCTGACCTCTGACCTCAAGATATGTGAATAAAAATAATGTGCCGATAATCATCAAAATATGCTTAAAACTCTTAAAATGGCTTTAAAACATACTGGAATCACTTTACCTTACATTTTGTTAAGGAACACATTTTTTATTTCATCACAGAGAGGACACGCATCTTGTTTTAGTGAACATCCTTTTTAGTGAAACCATAAGGTCCCCCTGCATAAATAAATGTCTGTTCTTTCTTACACGATAATTCCTGTATTTATTAAATCAGGTTCTATTTTTCACTTCTCTACCATGATAGCGAGCTAAACAGCTAGACAGGTCACTTACAGTATGTGACCTTATTTGTACATTTTGAAATCTGACATCAGCTTTAGACAGTCGTGTGGGTTTATGAATTGATGTATGTCTCCTCATCTGAAAATCTGAACACACACACACACACAGGCCTGTGGTGCGTCATTAACCTCAGGGTAAAGGACGGAGAGACAGTACTGACAGCTGGATCACTGCTGTGTGTGTATGTGTACTTGTACGTCTATCTTTGTGAGAACCAATTTGAGTTTTAGACCTCGACAGGACGTGAGGACATTTTTGGAAAGTGGGGACATTTTGGCCGGTCCTCACCTTCGGACAGACCGTCAAAGGCCTGTTTGAGGGTTCAGACTTGGTTTTAGGGCTCAGGTTAAAGTTAGGTTAGGGCAGGGGTGCCCAAACTTCTTCCCTTGGAGGGCCAAAACTGAAAATGAATGGTGGGCCACGTGCCAAAAGCAAACACCTATTGTACTGTATTGTGTTGTTAAGATGCAAAACGGTACTAGGATCCCAAATTTCCTTTATTGAAATGCCATTTGTCCGAGTGCCATTGCCTCTTTAATTCTTACCTCACTCTCGCCAAACTGACTTCCTGCAGTGTCACTCTGCCCGCGGTGCTCAGATTATGAAAACTAACTAATAATAAGAGATCCTACATAATCAAAGAGCATTTTTACCTTACAAAAAAATAAAACAAGATAAAGAGCAACTTATATTATATATTTCTAAATCGAACTTTATAGTGGGCCAACTTTGGCCCGTGGGCCCCACTTTGAGCAGCCATGGGTTAGGGTAAGGTGTGGGGTTAGGCATTTAGTTGTTTTCCTTTAAAGAGGAGGTTAGGATCGGACAGAGAACTGCATCTCCTGAGAGCTCATTACAGCAACACAACAGCCAATCAGACAGCAGCTGCGGCGCTTTCCTGACGCCTGATAGGTTGATGATGGATAGGCTGCAGGTCAGCGGCGATGCAGGGGATTGTGGGGCAGATAATTATGGAGGCGGACACATTAAAACATCCTGGACAACCCACAGAGCTGTGTTTGTTGCTGGCTTTTTTGTCATAATTTTGAGACTTTGTCATAATTTTGAGATTTGTGGTCCTAATTATGGATTTTTTGTCATAATTTGATATTTTTGTTATAATTTCAAGACTTATGGTGATAATTATGTATTTTTTCTTCATTTTGAGATTTTTTGGTCATAATTTTGAGATTTTTGTCATAATGGAACTTTTTGATATCATTTCTGGATTTTTTGTATAATAATTATGAGACTTTTCTCATAATTCTGAGATTTTTGGTCATAATTATGGATTTTTGTCAGAATTATGAGATGTTTGTCATACTTGTGAGATTTTTTGTAATAATTGAGGGACTTTTGTCATAATTCTGAGATTTTTTGAAATAATTGTGAGATTTCTTGTCATGATTATGAGATATAGAACTCATAATAATGAGATATGGGCTCTGATGTTGTCTCTCTCTGGTGAATGCAATGCGATTCTGTAAAAATTGGACGTTTGTTTGATCTGAACTCAACTCCATGTCTGACCCTCAGATACAGCGGACAATAAACAAATGTACTACAGCAGTATGGACAGTGTGAATGATAAACAGTGATGGACCTGGTACCTGCTGTGCTGGCGAACACCTCGCTCTGCGCTGAGCCTTCTGAGATGATGGCAGCAGCAGCGGCTGCGGCTGCGGTGGCGTCGCCCGTTGACGTGCGGTCAAAGGTCAAGGTGCCGGAGGTGGTGAACTGTCCTGACGGGGACACCGTGACTGTTGGTGGAGGACGGACGTGTCAGACATGTTTGGACAGTCATTAATATTTCATTAATTTCAATTATTCAATATTTCCAGAGGTGCTTTACATGATGATGCATCTACAATTTCAGGGTCATTTTCAAAGGGACAAAGGTCACAAAATGAATACAGTCTTATCTGATAAATGGAGGATATTTTTCTCTCAAACGTTTTAAATGAAGCTGTTTTGACTGCGAGCACACGAATCTATGAAATAATCTGATTTAACAGAAATAAACCTGCCGATCCTGAACTCTCGCTCCACCAATCACACATCAGACTGAGGTCACCTGACGTACATGTGGTACCCGGGGTCAGTGTTATGTTTTTGGTGGATGGAAGTTCCTTTTTTGGCGAGGTGACCAGAGGCTCATTGTCCTTCTTCCGTCTCTTGTACGGGACGAAGAGCCGTACTGGACCAGTCTGAAGGAGACAGAGAGGAGACGAGCTGACATCAACACAATAAACAGTGAAGATGCTTAAAACAATGAGATGAAAAACATGTTAGATGATGTTAAATATAAACCTGTTTTTCCTCCAAAACACTATTTTCTTACTGAACAAAAGAAGCCAGAGTTGTCAAATGTTAAATGTCATCTAAAAACACACACAGTCTTACAAAGACTGTCTAAAACTGGCGAAATGATCATTTGAATCAGGAACTATCTGATCAAAAATAAGCAAATGGGACATTTTTTGACAATTTGACATCAACTCTCAGTACTTTTCAGTCTATAAAACATCAGAAACAGTGACAAATGTCCATCCAAGTTGAAGATAATGAGGAAAAAAATTAATTTACCATACTGATGTTTTCTGCTTCCAGAGTCTCTCCGTCCTTTGAACACTGAAGAGGAAGAAGCAGAGACAAACACAAACTGATCTAGTTAATGCTTTCTTTACGTCTAACCATTGTATACAAATATTCGTTCAATTTATCAATTAACCCTTTAATTTATCAGATGTCCAAAATGACAGCACGCATCCGTCTTTTGTTTCCAAAGTGATTCTTCAACACGAACGTCAAAGAAACTGGTTGCCAGATTGGACTGACACCAAATTGCCCAATCAGAGACTCAAACCCGCCCGATCAGCGTAAAAGAAACCCAATTTTTATTTTGGATTTCAGGCATTTCTTCCTTCTTTCCCAGAAGCATAGGATGAATGCCCGAAATGGCCATAATGGCCTGTGGTTTTGTCCTATGATATAATTTGTCCCCTCAGAGCTTTCCCGTAATGCTCTGTGGCTGACTGCAAGAAGGAAAATAAAGCATTTGATCATAAGATGCACCCAAAAACCTCAGTTACAATAATGAAAAATGATCTCCACCAAGTGTTTTCAATAACGCTACATTAAACAGAAAAAGTCTTCACCTTTACAAACATATATAACATACAGTATATATTTGTAATAAACTGAAATCGGTCATCAGTCATCATTTGTCACTGTGTGTCGAGTCTACTGGACTCCATAAAACTGAACCATATAGACTGACAGTAGATGGTCAATCTATTAGAGTGTGACCTATAACTTTTATTCAAAGGAAACTAGTTTGAACGTTTGATCGGAGTTTGCGAGTGATTGACAGCTGCTCAGAGATGGCAGGCTCCAGATCAGCTCTGATTGGTTGTTTTCCTCCGGTCTGTGAAATCTTGCAGATGCCATTAGGAGCACCGGAGGACACAGAGGCACATGATTTTTTTTCAGATTACCTGTCTCATGTACTACTGTCAGGATATAGTGTCTGTTTTATTAAAATAAAATAAAAAATAAAATACCAAAAGTACTCATTATGCAGAATGACCCATTTCAGAATCATATATATTATATTACTGGATTATAATGTACAATGTATAATGTGCTGTATAATTGTTGATGCATTAATATGTTAATAACTTTAATGTTGCAGCTGGTAAAGGTGGAGCTCATTTTAAATACTTTATATACTGCTGGGTAGATCAACCTATAATAACACATTGTAATTTATTAGCTGATTTATATTTTCTATCAATAATCTAATTATGCAAAGTAGTAACTAAAGTTATTACACAGCTTTGTTGAATACTCTGATTGGTCAATCACAGCGTTCTACGATCTGTTCTTTCTTTATAGCAGACCGTTGCTACGTATAACAGACTGTTGCTATGGGCACAGTTCTGATGTCGGACTTTGGCGGCCCATTTCTGAGTCAAATTATTGATTTCTTAAGTAAGTAGCCGTGTAATAAGCAGGATAATGTACAGCTAGCGGGTCATTGTGAAAGAAACCCCTTCAAGACCCCTCCACTAGGTGTCAGGATTTATTTGACCAATGAACGGCTCGCTGTACATTATCCCTTACTTGACAAATAAATGCAGTGGAATAAAAAGTACAACATTTCCCCTCTGAAATGTAGTGGAGTAGAAGGACCAGCCCTGCTAACTCACCCCTGTCAGGTCATCACAGCAGGCTGCACAGGTACAGGAAGCAGCGTGGGGGTTCAGGATACGCTCCTACACACTCACACATACAGATGATTTAATTCAAGCTTTCTGTTCAGAATCAGCTGATCTGCATGCAAATTGTTAAAAGTTCTTTGTATTGCGTAATACATTGCAGTACTGCAGTGGTACAGTGTAGAAGTACAGTAGTATTGGTGTACCTGTATGAGGCAGAGCAGAGGTCTGCCAGCGTATCTGATACTCCTCTTCCAGTCTTTGCTGCTCGCTCTTCCCGCCAGACCTTCAAACTCAGTGGGAGAGAACCACTGCTGGTTGTGTCTGATGCAGCGACCTTTACCCCCTGAACACAAACACAGACACCGTCAGTGAAGGGTAACAACAGGACAAATCATTCAGGAACACGGTACCACAGAGCAGTGCAGTGAGTTATTTGAATCACCAGAACTAAAAATGAATGACTTTGCTAGAAAATATCTTAAAAGTCGAAGCTACTAGCCTGAAGGAGAGAAGTCAACTACGACTCCCAAGGTGCATTTCAGTAAGAAACGTCCAATCACACAGCTCCAAATTCTGTAAAGATTACACTCAGAGTGTTTGTGTATTCTTGAGCTATTTTGTAAGGATTTAGTCCATAGTTCTATTAGTATAATGATGTTTTGAAGTGGGGTTGTATGAAATACTTATACTTAGTCAATGTATTACCTACAGTAGATGGCGGTCGACACGCCTCCAGTTTGTAGAAACGTAAGTTAGGCCTTACCAACAGGGCACTGAAGCCATTATCTATGCTCTCTTCAAAGCCACCAGACTCCATTCACAAAAACAGTCATTTTACCTCTCAGAACACAGAAGTTGCTGGTTTTGATCGGTTAGTTTGTTTGTGTTATTGTGTGACTTTGGTGTTTTAAAGCAGTGTTTCTCAACCTTTTCTAGTCGCGACCCCTCCGAATAATAATCAGGTTTGTGTTTGTGATGGGAGTTTTGTTTAGTTTTAACAGCTGGCGTTGTCCGATGTGCTCCAGGCACTGTGGATTTTTGATGCGTTCTGTGACTTTTTCTCTCCCTCTAACCCGCAGGAAATCCCCCGTCAGAAACTCATGTGGACGCACATTTTGACTCTCACAAAAACACTCAATAAAATCTATTCTGAGGCAACTTATATCTCTGGTACAGGGAATATAATATAAAAACCATTCCTGAGTCTAATATATGTCATTTTATTTTTAATATGCTTTAATATGGTTCAAAGCTCATTTAAAATAGTAGATGGCGTGTTGAGCCATTTTCAACTCATAAAATGCTGATTTTTCTAAATTTGGTAAGAAATATTAATATTAACAGCAGCATTGATATGTTTTATCACAGTACAGTCATATAATTTAGTTTACATCTCAGAAAACATGTTTAAGTGAGCAGTACTTATGTTATTTGTAACATGGTTATATGGAAATATATAGATTTTTGAAGTCAACACGTAAACAATAAACATGACCAAAACATGGAGAGCGCCTAGGTATATCTTTATCAATTTTAGCATAAATGTTGTATTTTAGGGTATTTTCATCAAATCTATAGTCCCAGTTGTAGTTAAGAGTAGTAGAACACATTCAGTTGCATCATTGTCTATGGGATCTTGGTTTTAATGGTGATATTAAGATTTTATACTAAGTGAGGATGAAAATCTTATTTTTTCCTTTATTGCATCTCCATTTGAATCATCATGGTATTATAGTTTAGTTTACTTATAATTTATTCATATTCCTTAATATATGCATCTAAGCCGTATGGTTGAGGAGCAAGCCCTGATTCATTTTGAGCAGTTGTTTTAGGCGTTTTAAACGAAAATATACACACCTTTTTAGGAGGTTAAGTAAAGGATCTGATTACTTCTTTCAACGATGCATTTATTTTCTACTCTTATACTTTAAGTATTGTACTCTTTTGTCTTCTTAAACTTTATTTAAAGTGAGAGCAAATGATGAACATACTGCTTTCACTATGCCGCGTGTCACATTTATTTATTTGCTTTATTAAAGTTACAATACTCCTGTAGTCTAAAGCAAATATGTACATATTATTTTCCCCCAGACCGGACAACGCCGTGGTAGCAACCTGTCAATCACAAGGTAGCCACACCCTTAAGCATACGCTGCTTTATGGTCTATTTGACTCTAAATGGGACCATATCACTAAATGAACATCATGCTGTATTGAAGAAGACTTTAAACTCGTGATTGAGACCATAAACTCATGTTTACAATGTTTACTGAGGTAATAAATCAAGTGAGAAGTAGGCTCATTTTCTCATTGACTTCTATACAATCAGACTTCTTTTTGCAACCAGAGGAGTTGCCCCCTGCTGGCTGTTAGAAAGAAAGCAGGTTATTATTTTAAAAGCACATGTTGGCTGCATTAGAGCGACGTTAACATGTGAGCTCCACATTTAAAAAAAAAATAAAAATCAGACAAGAAGAGTAAACTGACTCAAGTTCACAGCGCAGCAGTGAAGAGGAGCAGATCAACTGGTTCAGCCTGAGGTAAAGCTAAGCTTGAAGACTAACCTGACCAGGACCAGGCTGGTTTGGAGGGTTGCGTTTCCATGGTAACTTGAGTTATTATGTAAACCCTCTTTATGAGACAGAAAATAAGCCTGCTTTACTGGTAATCTTCGGTATGAAACAGGCCTCGGTACAGGTGTGTTTGATCACCTGATCCCAGTCGGGTCTTGTAGAGGACTCCGCTGGTGTTCCTGCAGCGGACCGGCAGCTCGTGGTTGTAGACTGAGGGGTCCCAGTTGTACTTGGAGCAGGAGTCCTTGTCCTGGGGGGGAGTCAGCGGGGTGGGCGGGGTCTGTGGACCTGAGGGACGCAAAGGAAGACGAAAGATCAGTCTGAGAGACTGATGGACCTCACTGTCACCCAAGTTCAGGTTTCTTAACAACCTGGTACTGTAACACACACACACAGAGATGTACCTGGTGCCATTGTGGCAGCAGACTTGAGGCCAGTAGCCTCCACAATGCTGCCGTCAGTGTGAACCACGATCAAGGTGGCCTTCTGGGTGCTGAGACCATCACCCAGCTGGAGGGTTGTCCTCCCACTCTGTGACACACAAAATGACAGTGCAGTAAAAGAAGAGAATTTAAGGGGTCGTTTAAGAGTTTGAACACCTTTGGGAGATTTCAGAGTGACGTTAGACAACTCTCTCCACCACCATTATCTAGGGCTGCACGATTATGGCCAAAATTATAATCACACGATTATTTTGCTAAATATTGAGATCCCAATTATTCATTAATTTTAGGGACAAAATATTTTTGTTGGGGCTGTCAATCGTTTCCAATATTTAATCCTGATTAATCGCATGATTGTCCATAGTTAATCGCCATTAATCGCAAATTAAACGCACATTTTTTCTGTACAAAATGTACCTTTAAGGGAGATTTGTCAAGTATTTATTACTCTTATCAACATGGGAGTGGGCAAATATGCTTGCTTTATGCAAATGTACATATATATGTATTATTGGAAATCAATTAACAACACAAAACAATGACAAATATTGTCCAGAAACCCTTACAGGTATTGCATTTTTGCCATTAGTTTCAATTAAAGATTCGAACAATGAACCAGAGAACCAATGTCCCACCTAAGGCCTTAAACCCTGAACCCTCAGGGACTTGACTGACGTCACCTGGTAAATGGTTGAGTGTGAGAGGCTGCAAGGGCTTGAAATGGTATAAATATGAATGGGACATATCACGTTACCTTGACGACGCCAATTGTGAGTTTTTATTTTATGTTTTTTACTGCCTATTTGAATGTCTTCCGGGCTCTTGCCTTACGAGAGAAGAGGTAACTGTCAAAAAATCTATTTACGCGTTTTTGTCAAAACAGCATCATTAAGCAAAAGTAAAAGAAATGGTTGATGATATGATTATGATATTGTACTTTTTACTCCATTACATTCATCATCCTGCTGTCTGCAGGTCTGATTGCTCTGCTGCTGGACATGTTAGAACACAATAACGCTAATGCTCAGGATTATTAATGATGACAAACATCTGTATAATAAGGCCTGAAATGAAACCAGTGAAGCTGCCCTTTGACCTTATAATTGGCCGTCAGTGTGTGTCTGAGTGAGTGAGTGTATGTGTTTTGATCTACCAGCACGTGTTCAGGGAGACTTCCTGATGTGGCGACCGTCGTGGTATAAACGTTGTCCTCAGCAGCTTGAACATCCGCCACCGTCACAGCCGTCACCTCTGATCAACAACAAGACATTCAATTATTTCATCATCACATACATCTCCAGATCAGTACTTCTACTGTATCATAGCTACTACAGTACTCCTGTAATGTTAGGATACATTTATAATATCACAGCCAAACTGGAGTATTACAGTATGTTGACAGCATGGGCAATATGGGAAATGATAAATATCACCAAAATCAGTACTTTTCTATAACCATGTATGCCATAATATGTGTTTAAATAAGGAAAATTACTAGTTTAACTTTTTAGCTGATGTCTCTGACAGACTGCACAGCAATGTATGTTACAATCACTTTCAGCTGCAATTCTCAATATTTTAGAAATCTCTCTAATGCAGAATTTAACATTAATCTAGAAAGATATGAATGTTTCATTATTATTACAACCTGTGTAAATTATAATTATTATTCTTCACAGCTGTTTGGCAAACCACTCATCCAGCCTGTCCACTAGTGACACAGTCTGGCCAGCTGAGGAAGCCTTGACACCCAATTTACCCTCACCAAACTACATTCAATTATCTGACATTTCAATCCTGAAGAGCGGAGGAAATACATAACCATAACTTATTAATCAATTCATGATGCAGCACGTTATTCAAGTGTTACAGATCTTCAGTTCGGCATATATATGCAATTCATATAAAGTAAGTAAAATATGAAAAATATGGACTTTACACAGAGTTAATCTGGTCCACTAACATTTCACAGTGGTGGACTATTAGTAGTGTAAACTAACTCTAAATTCTTAATTTTACAAAGGTTATGTAGTTGCTTAATGATTTCAGTCATTGCCGAATTTGAGAACACCACATAATTAGTAAAAGGAATATGTGTTTTATGATATATCTGAGGTATATGAAATGAATAAGCTACAATATCTTTAAATTACACAATATTTGATGGGAGTTTGGTACGTATTGTTGCTGCAGAAGCTATGGTGGTTATTTTTACTTATTTAAGAACTGTGCAGTTTAATGTGGGGAATGTTACTGATTTCCTTTTATCGATAAGGTGTGATACATTCATGCATTTCATCAAGCAAACCTAATGTAAGTAAAATATGGACTTTACACAGTTAATCTGGTCCACTAATATTTCACAGATGGTGGACTAGTAGTGAACTCTAAATTGTTAATTTTACAAAGGTTGTGTAGTTGCTTAATGATTTCAGTCATTGCCGAATTTGAGAACAACACGAAATTAGTAAAAGGAATATATGTTTTATGATATATCTGAGGTATATGAAATGAATAAGCTACAAATCTTTAAATTGCACAATATTTGATGGGAGTTTGGCGTAAGTAGGTATTGTTGCTGCAGAAGCTATGGTGGTTATTTTACTTATTGGAGAGCTGTGCAGTTTAATGTGGGGATTGTTATTGATTTCCTTTTATCGATAAGGTGTGATACATTCATGCAATTCATCAAGCAAACCTAATTGAAG
Source organism: Adelosebastes latens (assembly GCA_916700685.1). NCBI lineage: Eukaryota > Metazoa > Chordata > Actinopteri > Perciformes > Sebastidae > Adelosebastes > Adelosebastes latens. The sequence continues at coordinate 11,140 of CAKAKR010019034.1, forward strand.
TAAAATATGGACTTTACACAGTTAATCTGGTCCACTAATAATTGACTACTAGTAGTGTAAACTAACTCTAAATTGTAATTTTACAAAGGTTGTGTAGTTGCAAAATAATTTCAGTCATTGCCGAATTTGAGACCACCACATAATTAGTAAAAGGAATATGTTTGCTATGATATATCTAAGGTATATGAAATGAATAAGCTACAAATCTTTAAATTACACAATATTTGATGGGAGTTTGGCGTATTGTTGCTGCAGAAGCTTTGGTGGTTATTTTTACTTATTGAAGAGTTGTGCAGTTTAATGTGGGGATTGTTATTGATTTCCTTTTATTGATAAGGAGTGATACATTCATGCAATTCATCAAGCAAACCTAATTGAAGTAAAATATGGACTTTACACAGTTAATCTGGTCCACTAATATTTCACAGTGGTGGACTACTAGTAGTGTAAACTAACTCTAAATTGTAATTTTACAATGGTTGTGTAGTTGCAAAAGGATTTCAGTCATTGCCGAATTTGAGAACACCACAAAATTAGTAAAAGGAATATGTTTGCTATGATATATCTGAGGTATATGAAATGAATAAGCTACAATATCTTTAAATGAAGCCTTGGCACACAATTTACCCTCACCAAACTACATTAAATTATCTGACATTTCAATCCTGAAGAACTGAGGAAATACATAAGCATAACTTATTAATTAATTCATGATGCAGCACATTTTTCAAGTGTTACAGATCTTCAGTTCGGCATATATATGCATTCATATAAAGTAAGTAAAATGTGTAAAATATGGACTTTACACAGTTAATCTGGTCCACTAACATTTCACAGTGGTGGACTACTAGTAGTGTAAACTAACTCTACATTGTTAATTTTACAAAGGTTGTGTAGTTGCTTAATGATTTCAGTCATTGCCGAATTTGAGAACACCAACAAATGAATAAACTGAATATATGTTTTATGATATATCTGAGGTATATGAAATGAATAAGCTACAATATCTTTAAATTGCACAATATTTGATGGGAGTTTGGTGTAAGTACGTATAGTTGCTTTAGATGCTATGGTGGTTATTTTTACTTTATTTAAGAGCTGTGTAGTTTAATGTGGGGAATGTTATTGATTTCCTTTTATCGATAAGGAGTGATACATTCATGCAATTCATCAAGCAAACCTGATTGAAGTAAAATATGGACTTTACACAGAGTTAACCTGGTCCAGTAATATTTCACAGTGGTGGTGTAAACTAACTCTAAATTGTAATTTTACAAAGGTTGTGTAGTTGCTTAATGATTTCAGTCATTGCCGAATTTGAGAACACCACAAAATTAATAAACTACATATATGTGTTATGATATATTTGAAGTATATTAAATGAATAAGCTACAATATCTTTAAATTGCACAATATTTGAATGGAGTTTGGCGTAAGTAGGTATTGTTGCTGCAGAATGGTTATTTTTGGTTATACTGGTTATTTTTACTTATTATAGAGCTGTGCAGTTTAATGTGGGATTGTTATTGATTTCCTTTTATCGATAAGGAACGATACATTCACCTGTTAGGTGTGTTAACCTCGTTAATACCTCCATGTCTTTACTATCAGTGTTTTACTATCAGTGTTGCAGCGCCACCCTGCTCAGCAGCGGCCTGCTAGCTTGCCTGCAAACGCCGCCTCGGCCTCGTCCGGGTTCGGCAGGGACTCGGCTCCCATGTCGAGGTTTCCCGGTTCCGCCATCACGGCCATCGTGGTGACTTCGGCCTCCGATTCGGTATCCGAGCCGGAGCCCACTTCCTCCACCGGCTGCATGCCGATGCCGATGATGGGCGGTTCATCCAGCCCGAGCGCCTTCGTAGCCGAGTCCGCTTCGTCCATTAGAACACGACAACAGCCGAGTGGGACCGAGCAGCAGCAGCCGTTGGTCCGAGTGTATCCGAGTCCGGTACGAAGCAGAGAGCAGAGAAGAACCGCGAAAAAAAACACCGGAATCTCCTTTACCGGTAGTAGGTTAAAATTAACGGGGTAATTAACGGGATACGTTACCAAGAATCAAGCGAGCTAATCCGCAGGATAGGATAGCAAGCAGCTCCACTGTTTGTTTTACACGAAGTCTCAGGAAAGGGATGAACCGAAAACTACCGAGAGAACACGAGTCGACCCGAAGCGACACACAGCGGCCAATGCACACACACCATAAGGCTTAGATGCATATATTATATCATTTGAATCTAAGGAATATGAATGAATTATAGGTAAACTAAACTATATTACCATGGAGATTCAATTAAGGAAAAAATAAGATTTTCATCCTCACCTAGTATAAAATCTTATTTTCAAAGGCAATATCGCCATTAAAACCAAGATCCCATAGACAATGATGCAACTGAATGTGTTCTACTACTCTTTACTACAACTGGGACTATTAATTTGATGAAAATACAACATTTATGCTAAAATTGATAAACACACACGTTTGTCTTTTTTGATATATTTACTGTATTGTTATTGTTGTTATTATATATATATCTTGTCCTAATTGTTTTGTTATTACTATTATGTAGTCATATTATTGCTTTATATTAATCTTGTCTCTAGTTGGAGGCTTCAGATAAGCCCAGTGGTTTCTTTTGCCTCTTCCTGCACTGTATATTATTCATTTATTTTTTTGTTATGTTGTATAGTCTTAAATTGTGCAAAACAAATAAACACAGAGAAGAACATAACAGAAATATGAGTAAGAATATATAAATAAAGACAATCTGTCACTTGTTCGACAACAACGAACCCAAATGTTTCCATTTTTTTTTTTTTATTCACTGATGAGTTCACACACACCAAACACACACACACACACACAAACACACAGAGAAGAACATAACAGAAATATGAAATATAAAATAAAGACAATCTGTCACTTGTTCAACATCAACAAATCCAAATGTTTCCATTCTTTTATTTGATGAGTTTGAAATGTTTGTATTGTTTATATTGTTTATTTTTTTGTTTATAGCTTATATTGAATGAATGAATGAAAGACTTTATTTCGAACATAAAAATAAATAAAAACAGATACAAAATAATAACAAACAAAACAAGAGTAATAGTGTCCGAAAAGGAGTAGGTAGAAGTAAAACTTATATTTCCCTACCCCTTTCTCACTTCTCCTCTAATAACTCATCATAGAATGATAATATAATATAATATATAAACTATCCCAGATTTATTTACATCACAAATTAAATATATGAACAGCACACCAAGTTTATTTACAACCCACATATCCATCCGGAGTTAAAAAGTAGATATAAACCAACCCTTATCACAACTCTTCCTAAACCATATACCTCCCAAAAATATCTTTTTTTGTATAGCTTTTTAAAGTGATTTATATTTGTGCTCAATTACAAGTAAAAGTCCTGCATTGAAAATTATACTTAAGTAAAAATATATAATTTTAATCAGGAAAATGTACTTAAAGTATCAAAAGTAAAAGCCCTTAATGCAGAAAAACATCATGACTGTTATACTATTATATATTATATCATTAGATTATTATTACTCATGCATTAATGTAAAGGCAGGATCTTACTGTTATAGTTGGTTGAGGTGGAGCTCATTTTGAACTATTTTATACAGGGCTTCAACTAATGTTTATTTTTTATTATGGAGGAAGATTATTTTCTCAAGTAATTGATTAATTGTAACATTTCAGAAAATAGTGACACCAATAGTCCAAACCTTAAAATGATTAAAAATAAATTAAAAGAATTAAAAGCAAAAGCAGTAAATCCTCATATTTGAGAAGCTGGAACCATGACATGTTTCTGCATTTTACATGAAAAATGACTTAAACCATTAACAAAATAGTTGCCATTAATTTTCTGTCAATCAATTTATTGACTAATCGTTTCAGCTCTACTTTTATTTTTTTAAATAAAAATATACAGCTTTTTTTTATTGAAGACTGTCATAAAGTGTTCCTCACTTAATACCAGAACCCAAATAAATCATATAAATGGAGCAATTATCCCCAACAAGTTCCACAATTAAAGTCATTTATTACATGAGTTTTAATAATAATAATATTAAAGGAACAATGTGTAGTATTTAGGTGGATCTATTGGCATAAATGGATATATAATATCAATAAGTATGTTTTCTTATGTGTAATCACCTGATAATAAGAATTGTGTTTTAGTTACCTTAGAATGAGCCGTTTATATCTACATAGGGAGCGGGCCCTCTTCACGGAGCTGGCCGCCATGTTTCTACAGTAGCCCAGAACAAACAAATCAAACACTGGCTCTAGAGAGGGCCATTCAGGTTTTTGCATCGGCCATCGTAGTTCTCCTACACGCTTGGCACACGGGAGAAGTTTCAGTTGGTTGCAATCTGCAACCTCACCACTAGATGCCGCCAAATCCTACACACTGCACCTTTAAATGTTGTCTGTGGCTGATTAGCAGTCCAGACAGCTGGAATGTAAACACATAAGAGAAAGGAAACTCGTTTTAACCCTCTTAAATGATACAAAATGTCCATGTAACAATAAACAGAACAGGTCCCAACATTTAATTTTAAAGGTGCTAAATGCGGGATTGGAGGCATTTCTATTGCCTCTCAACGGCTCTCAAAATGGCGACGCCTGAGCCGGTGCCAACAGCGATAACATTGCAAACAACGGCGAAAGTGCTGACACAGATAACAGTGTTTATCTGAGGGGGAACTGGAGGGTGGGTGTTGCGCTTCTACGACAATGCCGTTGGTCGGGACGATGAGAGCAGTGCAAAGCAGCGGCCGTGACCTAGCCAGTGGGGCACGCTCACATGCACTTAAAGCACGCGCGGCCGGCCCGGCGATGTCAACAAAGCACAGAGAAGATTGGATTACAACACACATAGAGGGAGCGACTTCATTCTCTGCTCACGTAGACATTCCTCCTCTATATCTTTACATAGACAATAGTTGTTTGATGCTATATTAATGCTTTGGATATTTAATTTAGTGCCTTTAATTACTAGAAGGAAACAGGCTTTACCACAAACACACACTGAACTAAAACTGCTCATCAAACGAAAATAAAACACAGCCGAACACGCTGATGTTTAAAGGTGTTATTTTAAAACTAGAATCAGTATGTTACAGTATGTGTGGGAGTTTTAGCCTGTGGCCTTGTCTCCTGTCAATCAACTGCAGGATCAATAACACGTCATTAGATGCTAACGTGTCAGAACAAAGACATGAAAATTAAACAGCTGATTGACAGTCCAACACATGGCGACATCACCTGGTGCACTGAGGACCAGCCAATAGCAGACGGTGGTGTCACTTCCTGCTCTCACCAGCTGCTGTGCCTCGATTCCACACTACATACAATTATATATTAATTGTCATATAATGTTTTTGCTGTTTGAAAACAAAACATCTTTAAAAACGTTTCTGTTTCGTACTGACAGGAAAAAATAAAATATGCAAGCCGACGTCAATCAAACTTTGAGCTACTCTGTAATGAACATATGTTTTGGGGCAAGCTTGTCTTGAATGACAGGTTCATCACGCCACTGTGGTGGGTGCATGAGCTGTATTTAGGCTCCATCTTCTCTTTGCCCATATTAGGACTTCCTGGCTGCAGCAGACTGGGACAAAGGTGGTGCAGAGTGGAAATGTCCCAGGAATACTTAGTTTTTTTGGTATGACCACATCCATCACCGTTTTTCACCTGCTGAGTTGGCCGACACCCCCTGCTGGTCAGTTCAACGATTCAACAACATGTTTTCTGTTTACTTCCTGTTTTGTTTTTCTCACTTTGGTGCATAATAAAAAGTCTTTTCCCATCAGATATCAGGTTATCAGAGTCTACAGTCTCAGGACCAGCTCCTGGCTGATCAGGGTTTCCCTGTCAGCCTTGAATCCTTGAGACCATGTAGTAAAGCAGGAAGAAGACCAGGACCAGGCCACCGGAGACGTAGCAGAGGATGCGGCGGTTGTCTCTGCCGGATCGGACCATGGTGGAGAAACGCTTCACGCTGCCGGTCAGCAGGCCCGTCGCACTCATGAAGTTTGAGTCCTGAAGGGAAAAGGACAAGAGAGAGAAAAAAGGTAATGGGTCACACCCCATTTTAGCTCAAACATACCTCCTTCACATATTTATTAACTGCATTCAAATCCAGACGAGTTGTGTGGAAATCTAAAAAAACACGGCACAACTCCTTTATTAAGACTTTCTCTCACTCTTTACTCACTCTACTCTTTGTGCTTTTTGGTCTAGGATAGCCCAAAAGTCAAACAGTGTAGGTTGGGCTTTACGAAGATACAACAATGATCATTTTGTTGCCATTCAACAACTACATCTCCCATGAGGCCTAAAAAGTATACTGATCAGAAGCATGGGATATGTTGTTGTCGAATGAAAGTCACAAAGACAGGTGGAGGAAATCCTCTGTACAGATGATACATATGATTTAAATTGGCATCTGCCAGCCAATCAGAAACCCGCTCTGTCTAGGGACGTGGTATGTGAATTAAAAAAACAAACATATCTATATAAAATGGACTCACCATGCCGTCCAGATATTCGTTCTGATCATCAGCCTCTCTGTCGATGTCGTACGCCAGCTGTCAGATTCAGAGACAGGACAGACTTAATTCGGGATCAGGTATCGGCGAGTACTCCAGTCTAAGCATCATAATTTATTAACCCACAAAAAACTCTAATTGTTTAACCAGAAAACAATTATTTTTCGCTGCTCTAAAACAGTAGCTTTCACTGTGCTGTCGTCCTGTATGTATCATGGCTGCCACTGGCAACTACTGTTTTAGAGCAGCGAAGAAGAACTGATTGCAGGTAGTTTGTCACAGCTGTTGAATAATAACAATAATAATAATATTAATATTAATAATTATACAATTTATTTTAATCACGCTGGTATCGGATCGGTCCTCAGTATCAGCCGATACCTCAAGTTCCAAGGAATCAGTATCGGGAAGGAAAAAAATGGTATCGGAACATCTCTATATTAGAGCTAAAAAACTAAAACTGGAATGATTTATGTTCATTTTTATTTTATTTTAGGTTTTTTTAACCAGGCAATATCATTTCAGTTTAGTTTTATATTTTATATAGTTCTTATTTAGTTCCAGTTTACTAAAAACATTTTCAATGCTTATTTTCGTTTTAGTTTACTATAATAACCCTGGTACACACTGCACTAGTGTATTAGAAATGATGAAACTGGTAGATGAAGAGAGTAACTGTTGGTTGTGACTCACAGATTTCAGTCTGGAGACTTTGGTGGCCAGGTTCTCAGCCAGCCGCTTGTTTTCAGTATCCAGCATGTCGTCCACAGACCCATGACCTGGAAACGCACAAACACATTAGACTATGTTTCTGTGTGAAGTCCTCAGTGGGTTCTGTTGTTACATTCATACTATTCATTCATTCCACAAATGTGGAATTGATCAAAAAAAATAAAGCAAAGTCTGGAGCCCTCTATCCTGTAACACTTTATAGGGCTTTTCACACTGCATATAGCCCAGGGCCCAGCTGGCCACACAAAGGGAGGCCCCTGAGGACTCTGTTCAAACCAGGGATGCGGTCAAAAAGTAAATAGAAATTACGTCCTAATGTCTTTTCCTAACCACTTTTCCTTGACCTCGATGGAAAACGTCATGAAGTCAAGGAAAGATGTGAAGGAGAATTCAGAAGGCCTTATGAAAAGACAACCGTGGTGAGTCTGCCGTGGTGAAACTACAATGTTTTGAAGATGGACTACAAATTGCGTTTTGGTTTTGATCACATTGAAACTACAGAACATTTATTTTAATGAATGTATTTTTGCTAATGCTTTCTGGGATGATTTGCATTATTGTTTGTCTACTAAATTTGTAAATTTTTCTAATCTAACCAAGGAAAATGTTATATTTGGTACAATTGTGAAAGATCCCATTACATGACCTGGCAATCAATTCCATAATCATTCTTGGAAAGTTTTTTATACATAAATTCCTGAAATCAAGACCAAATTTCTATGTTTTCCATAAGGAGCTGTGTCTTTACTTTTCATCTCTGAAACATATGAAGAAAAAAGAATGAAGCTATGAAGCTTTCAATGTTGGTGGAGGACCTTAACCTTACAGAGAACCCCTATAGCACTATTAGCACTATTCACACATTCCCTTACTTTTGTTTTTGTTTGTTTTGTTTTTATTGTGTTTTGTTGTTTGTTTGTTTTGGGGTTTCTTTCTCTCTCTTCATCCACACTCTTATGCACTGTATGCCAATTGCCATGCTTGTCTGATTCCTTGTAGTTGTGGACTGTTCTGTACGATGCCATATTGTAATGTCAATTTCGCAATAAAAAACAAAAACAAAAAACAAACTGCCAAACATCTAAACTCGTCAGCTAGCTAGTTAGCCTGCTAGTTAGTTAGCCTGCTAGCCAGTCAGCCTGCTAGCTAGTTAGCCTGCCAGTTAGTTAGCCTGTCAGTTAGTTAGTTAGTTAGCCTGCCAGCCAGTTGGCCTGCCAGTTAGTTAGTTAGTTAGTTAGCCTGCCAGCCAGTTGGCCTGCCAGTTAGTTAGCCTGTCAGTTAGTTAGTTAGCCTGTCAGTTAGTTAGTTAGTTCGCCTGCCAGTTAGTTAGTTAGTTAGTTAGTAAGTTATTTAGTTA
>CAKAKR010019065.1:765-29780 GCA_916700685.1 Adelosebastes latens
CTCAGTGTCTCGCACCTACTGTGAAATTTGGTGGAGGATCGGTGATGATCTGGGGGTGCTTCAGCAAGGCTGGAATCGGGCAGATTTGTCTTTGTGAATCAAGCCAAGTACAAACCTCAGCCTGACACTTCTTAATTTTACTCAAACACATACCAATAAATAGTAAAACCAGAGAAACTGATAATTTTGAAGTGGTCTCTTAATTTAACAAGTGTGTTCACTGTTGATAATTGATTAAACCACCAAATCATTTTAGCCCTTCTCGCTACACATTCATTTGCTCAGGTAGTTCTTAAAAGGTAAAAAAAGTTTGATAGAAAGCATCAGTCAAATTTGTCTCTAGACATAAGAGTAATTGTATGCCAACTATAAATAATGAGACCTTTGGAGGGACACACACCGAGATAAGAGTCCTCTATTTCGGTCAACCCCTCTACGCTCAGGGCATGTGAAATTCATATCCGCTCTGCGAGCCAAAGATCTCCTGCAAAGTAACAGAAATCACCTCCCGACACTAAAAAGCTTTTAACGTCACCCGCTAGGAGGTCAAGTCTACACTCAACCATTAGTGTGAGTATTGAGAGTGAGCCAGAGTTTAGGAAGGGGACATTTCAACATGATTTATAGGCAATGGCACTTATCTGTTACCTGCATCAATGATGTTTTGCAGCAATATGAATTTTGAATAAAGCCTAATGAATCCAAAATCATTGATTGGAGCTGTAGAAATCCATCAAACAATGAAATATTTATTCAGTCGGTATTTGCACACCAGGTGGCTAAAATAACCCAAATAGGTGGTGGAATAATACCAGGAAATAAACCCACTGTCATAAAATATCACTACTGATTTCCTTCAGAATATATCCCAGCATCCGTGGTGAGGTACTGTAACTCGATAGACGCATGCTGAATATGCAGACTGCATGGAATAAATTGAAGTAGTCTATCACTACCTTAAGTCCTTGAATAATGAGTGGTCTGCAGGGCTGTATGGAAAGCAGAACGGTAATTGCAGACAAAAAAAAGGTTTCAAAAACCATTTCTAGACATTTTGTTGCACTTCATCCTGGAATATTCCGCATTTGGTTCTGCCTCTGTCCGCCACAGGGGAGGACAGGGATACAGAAACATGTCTCCCATTCAAGATGAGTGAAAAGGCACAAGTAAAAAATATAATAAGACAAATATCCAGTCGAGAATTAAGAAGCATAATGGATTACATGAAATATAAAGTATAAAACCTTAAATCCGTGTCATTTCTTATAATCCCCATGAGCTGCTTCTGCTTCAGTAACATCAAGTGCTACAAAATACACTGCTGCACTGACTGTAAAGGCAGCATTGATTGGAAGAGCCTCTTTTATGGCTCTTGTAGTGATGATGAAGATGGGAGCTTTGCTCTTTAGCCAAACTTGTACTGTAATGAGTGCATATAGCTGCTCTTCAGGAGGGTTCATATTCCCACCAAATCTAAAAAAATAGATGAGAAATGTTGGTTCACACAATCCATTAATGGTATTTCAAAAAAAAAAAAAAAACTCCATCAATTGTCATGAGCGTGACTGCTCGTGCTCAGATATGATTCTTGTTTGCTGCCATCTGGTCTAAAACAGCACTGTATACACAATTATTCTTCTGCCTGCAGACTCTGACAATTGACCAACTGGTGGAAAACTAATTGCTTTAGTCGCCTTTAGTACGCTGCACTAACCTTGGGTAATTTAACAAAGAGTGCGCAGCAAAGAAGGTCTGGCTATCTCGCTTATTCTCTGCTGCATCTGTCCCCCGAGCGGCCCACTATTGATAGTTCTATGTCGTTTGCTCTGCGCTCACTTGGAAGAACAGCGTAATTGAATCTCCATTTGCAAAGCAACACAATCAATGGAGAACAGGGTTGCTTAGGAGTTTGCATTTAATGGTATGGACATTACAATAAGGGAAATAAAATTAAAGTTGTATCATTTGTATTGTCGAGTCCTTCGTGGCAGCATCAGTTTCATCATCCAGTAGCTGTTGCAAAGTGTTACATCATCATGTCTTTTTTTATGATTTGCTTCAGGGTTGTGTTAATTGAAATGTAACTTAAGTAAATGTAATTTACTGTAGAAAACTAAAGAACACAAATTCATTGGTCTTCTTAAACGTCTATTTCTGTTGTTTATTTTTGCCACTCCTTTAAAATAGATTGAAACCAAGCATCTGCTGCAGTACAGAGATTTAAAGAAGCGCTGTAGTGATTTAGTATTCAACTTCTATAAAGTCGGGGGTCTTGTGAGAGACAGATTTAAAAAAAAAAAAAAATGTTCAAAAATGAAGCAGCAGATGCTGAGATGTTCTCACTTTTAGTCCCTAGTATAGGTGAGCCTAGAAAAACTTCCCATAATGCAATTCTATTGTGTCTTTCGTTACACCATCCTTCTCTGGTGGAGATGAATGTGCATGTATTTCAAACACCACAACCTCAGTATGTAATTCAGGCTTTCTGTTTAAAAACAATGTCATTTCCAAGCCCATTCTGAAATGACCCTGATGACACCACTGTGATGTCATCAGGGTTATTTTTTTAGACTTCAGAAAGGTCTTTCCAGGAGACATTATACAAACTAGAATGGCTGTATAGAAAAGATGATCCTCATAACTTTGAACTAGTCTAATAATTACTAATAATCCATTTGAGCCATCCCCATTCACTAAAAAAGACTGAAAGCTAGTAAGTGGACCTTTGAGTTTGTGCAGGTGTTTTCTCTACTGTTAAAAGTAATCCAGGTGATTATCGTGTGTATTAGTATAGTATCGTGTATCTATCTGTCAGTGCCTGCTGGTGGGCCTGTCACATTCATTACTATATGACTTATCGTACCATATATGGACATTATCTCGATCATTTTTGCTGACCTCGATATTGCCCGTTGTGTTTACGTGCATGTTTGTTTACACCAGAATGTCTCCAACATTTCAGCCAACATGATGCCAGAATAAACAGCAGGCTCCTCCCTACCATTAGAAGACTTGGTTTTAACAGATTAGCCTGAGAGTCCATTTTATTCATTCTTTTTGTTATGTGGTTTTATTTTATTTATGTTTTATTTATTTTGAATATATTAATTTTTTTTGTCACATTCCAATTCCAATGTCTAAATATTCTTAAGAAGTAAAAGTTCATGTAAATTATCTTTCTTTGTTTTTACACCATAAATCATTTTTTTGACAGAACTAAAGCTAAGAATGCAGACTCATACAAGTGAGTCAAGCTCCAAAAACATTGGATCCTACATTCCCCATAATGCAACTCAGTAGCATCTTTTAATAGACCTTCCCTCCCTGGTCCAGGTAAATGCCCAAACTTCACAAACCCAGTTCGTAATGCAGGATTTCTTTTGTAAAAAAAGTTTCAAAGCTCAATGTACGAAAACCCTGATGACATCATCAGGACATAACAACAGTTTTCTCTCCGTGATTAGCAAACTGAACTTGATGTGTAACAATCAGTGGAGTGCCCCTTTAATTTAGTATCTAGGTGCAGATCTTTACTTTCATCGTAATTTACAGGTTTGACTTTCACTTCTATTTCATGAGGCTGTCGAAGGTTCCCGTCCAGACGGGCAGCGAGATTTCAGATGATGTTCTAATTTGATAAATGGCATATCCCTCTGTTCTTTGCCTTTGAGCGGCTCTGGTATTAAACTCTGATAAATGTTACTTTGCTGGGATTGTCCCTGGTCAAAGGCCTCTTTTAAAGGCCATGTTTGTCATATGCAGTTCTTTGCTTCTAAACGTAGTGAACCGTGCTCGGAGAAGACAAGAGCTTAAATGCCAACCGCAGACTGGGTAGGAATCCTCTGCAGTTTGGCAAGGACATCTTGTGTGGCTCTCTTTGGCAGACGGCAACTTGAAGTAGTAATTGCTTTTTAGCATCACTGGGGTTTGAAGCCAGAGCGAATGTAAATACGATCAAATGAGATTCTGATGGTGGCCTGAGAGGCGAAGGGGGTGAAAAGTAATAAGAAGAAATGATATCACTGGGGAGAACAAAGTGCAGTGATTACATTTATTTCCACTGGCCTATTACTGGAGCACTGGGGGAAAACGAGCGCTGAGCTTTCTGTTTTTGCAGTAGGCCACAGGCTGTTAAGAGCCCACAGCCCTTTTTTATTCATGACATGTCAGAAAAACAGCTCACTTTACCATTGTCCTTTGAGAGTTGTGGGATGATTTAGACTGCATTTTTATGCTTATAAATTCCAGGTTTTAAACATCTAAATGTATGCCTGTCGAGGATGGATGGTTAAAATATTACTGCAAATTAGCCCTTTTCCCTGTTTTGACATCTGCCAATCTGGGATGGATACTTGTCACCTATATTAGCTCTTACTGTTCACTTCCTGAAATAGACTCAAAATGGATGTGCATGTCTGAAAGGTGGGTTAAATTATGAAAAGTAAAGTTCATAATCTTACTTAAGTTAATTTTCAGATTTTAGGCACAAACAATAATGATTGATTTAATGTTTGTGTATCATAATGGGTCAAAGTAATCCGAGCCTCTCTTACATTTATCATCCGATCAGTTCCAGGTGTTCACAGTGTCATCCTTATTAGCCGCAGTTGCCTTGCTCATGCACATCATGAGTGTGGGTGGCAGTGGCAGCGTCCTGACTGGCAGACATGATGGATACCCCTCCATTATCAGGGCGTGCTTCTTTGCCCCTCGTCCTGTGGGACTCAGCCAGTGCGACATTTATTAATCGACTGCAGATAATTCCTAATAAAACAGCAGAAGTGCCAAGGCTGCACCGCTGAGATCTGGAATGGCATACATAGTGTAAGACATGATGCATTACCATGCCAATGCTTTCCCCCCTGACAAGGAGCTAATATTAACACAAGGACTGCAAGCCTGGTGGTTTCTGCTTCTGAAGTTGCACATCTCAGCTTGAAGATTGGACAGCTGCATTGTACATCAGTGTGACATGACATTTCATAGATGGTCAGATTATAGGGTGCAGTCCAAGCCCCCAGGAAGTGCACCAGTCGTCGATCCGGACTTTCGTAGTGGCAAAACGGCGGTACTGCAACTTCCGTGTCAGTCATGCGATGCATTGGGCTCCCAAGCCCTGTTCACACCTGGTATTAACATGCGTCCTCAGTGATCCGATCACAAGTGGACAGCTTTAAGTATGTCTGTTCACACCTGACATTAAAATGCGTCTCCACATGCGTCTTCAGTGGCCACTTATGATCCGATCTCACTTCCCCGCCCCATATGCAAATAAACATAGTAAACACATGGCTAATACAGCAGCCGTTGTGACGTAATATTACATGAATGTCAGTAGTAATATCCTACATATTCATGAATTCTGGTACATTGTATTAACATCAAAATAAAAGGTTATTGTACGGTGGTCCCCGGGGACCTCCGCGCCGCCGGTGCCGGCATCGCTGCTTTTGCCAGACAACAGCGGGGTACAGCGATCCAGAGAGCCAGGGAGGGGAGAGAACAGGTGGGCGGGGCGGTCAGGTGTCAGCTCCGCACAAAGCAGCAGAACAAAAACACTGACACATCTCCAACAGTATGATAATAATGCACTTTGCGTGCCTAGTCTTCATACAGTAGAGCACAGAGGCCGTTTCCATACTGACAAGCTCCCGTGTCTGCCTGTTTATTCATCTTAGGGGCGCGGTGATCCCGCGGATCCCAGCTGGACATCAGATGAGTAGGCGGTCCTTAATGTGGTCCAGGACGCATTCGCGTACACACTGCTAAAAGAATGTGGTCATATGTGGCCCAGACCACCTCTGAATGTGGTCTGAAAGATCCGATCTCAATGCGTCCTCAATGCGTCTTGAGTGTGTTCACACCTGTACTTAGAGCTGTCCACTTGTGATCCGATCACTGAGGACGCATGTTAATACCAGGTGTGAACAGGGCCAAAAAGACTTTTTCCCATAGACTTACATTGGGAAAGTGACGTCTGTAACTCAGCGGCTAATTTTTTTTAAGGTGAATCAATTTCCCAGTATGAACACTTTTAATAGCCCTTATTTAAAAAAATAAGTTTTTAAAGTTGTAAAACGCACTACTAGCTGAATCCAGAGTTATTTCCCCTCCTCCGTTCATGTGAGTGAGACCCAGACCGAGGCTGGAGTGCAAGCCATGACGACGGCGTGACATGGGACCCCGTGCCCAAGTCATGTGACCGAGCGGACGCTACTGCGCATGTCCCACATGCCCAGGATCCAGGTACCTTTACAGGCGGAAGTCGAGCCATTTAGGCTTCATGCGCCACTGAGCAACTTTCATAGGAATGAACGGGGCCCCGCCTCCGACGCTGTATCCAGTTCACTTAATACATCCATGGTGCAGTCCAGAGGTGTGACGAAATATCGTGCCATGAAATATCGTGCCATGAAATATCGCGATATAAAATGTGACGATATGCATCGTCGAGACGAAAAACTGAATCGCGATATCAGGGCATAATACGTACATACGTACATACGGGCTCCGGGTCTAAAGCTGCAGCCTCTTCCTGCTGCTCTGCAAAGCCTATGGAAGGAGGCTTGGTAAAATCTGGTCTGCCCTCAAAGTTAATATCAGTTGTCAGCTGTCCCTTCTTAAAACCTGTTGTTGTAAATGTACTGTCCGTAATAATCCGAGTCTTAAGTGTGGCCTGGTACTTGGGGTACAGTGACACATTTGGGTGGAGTGTCAGAAATCCAAAAGAAGACTAATTTTACCACAATAACCGCTTCTAAACCAAAAAAAACTTCAATACTGCTAAATACGACACACCTACCGGCTGGCCTCCGACTGTTACCAACTGGGTGCTAACGTCAGTAATAGTCTCACAACGTTGCCAAGCAAAGCAATCCCCATTTCTTACAATTCCTTACAGTTTCTCGCCATTTGTTTTTCACATGTTCCGTCTGAGCACGTCTATCAAGTAAATCTGCATACACACACACACTCTGTCAGTTTTACATAATGTTACTCCAACTGCCTAAAAACGGCAAAACAAGTTTGAAGTTGGGTCACGGACAGCTGCTATCGATCCATCCTGAGCTTCAGTTTTGAAGTGAATCCTGTTGTGTACTGACCCACGTTGAGAAAGCGTTTTCCTGTTGTGAGGATATTTCAGTGTAAAATCCACTGGGTCTTCACCTCCTCAGAATATGGGAGTACATGAAAGCTTTCTGTTGGTTCTGGCAGCCAACAACAAAATAAGTAGCGTGCTTTGCTTGTTCTGTGTTACCAGGTCTGTGATAGCGAGGAAATCCCAATGGTGGACAGTGATTCAGCAGTTACTCCGTGGGCGGGGATGGTCTTGAACCCAATAGGACGTCACATCCAGCATCAAGCCTGACTAGCTCATTGTTACATACGTTTTCTGATAGATGGAGCAGTAGAAAAGAAGAGAGGATGGTCTCTCCTCATACCTTGGGGGTCTCCACCTGGGACGCATGTTTATGTTGAAAAATCATGAAAAAATGCATTATGTCACCTTAACCGTATCTTTAATTGTGTGGCAGTGTCACTGTACATAGATGTAGCTCCACCCTCGGTGCTGCAGGCCACAGTGAGGGACACTTTGTCAGCTTTGGCTCATGATCAGCAGGAGTTCGCTTTTTGCTCATTTGCAGGACTACTACTCACCACCTTTCCCATCATCCACAAAGTCATGATGTTCCAGGACCTGCTGCCCGTGTGCCCAGTGCCCTTTATGTCATTGTAAAAGCCAAGATGCTGCAGGAACACCCCGCCAGCACATAAAGACTCCTGTCCTTTGTCAGGCAGAATAATGCACTGCGCTACTTAGGAATGAGCTACTTACAACTGAGTGATTCTATATGCATATACAATATCACACTTTGCACTTCCCTTTGAGTCATCATTGTTTGCCACTGCTTTTTTTTTTTTGTGGAGCTAGAGTGCATGACTCACAATTGTGGGGGGGGCTGCTTTATTGTTTTGCCAACGGAATTCCATTTCACAGCTCCATGCTGTGAAATGGTAGACGCAAGGCAGCACACAAGATGGGCCGGCAGCCAAGGCAGGAAAGAGCTTTTCATTAGTCTAATATTCCTCCTGTGCATTGGCTCCCTTATTATGCTCCTGTTTCTCTTACCGGGAGACAGACAGAGGCAGTGATAGGGAGATGTAGCACAACCTCTTGACCTTACATTTAAAGGATTTGAAATATGCCCTCCGTGCTGTGATAGATGACATAGATTTATCGCTGTGTTCTCGATATCTCTGCCATTTGTTGTCCACAAGCCAAGGAGAACTTGATGAAATGTTTTTGGAAGAGCTATTTTAGAAGTTTGGTCTAACCCACTGTTGTTGCACCATTTTAATCTGATTTGTTAAAGATGAAAGAAGCCGTGCAGTTGCTGTCCAGTTGACTGTAATCCCCCTGGTGGTGCAGTGGTCACTCTGGTGTAACGCCTGTCATCACTCGGGCCATGGGGTGGGATCTGAATGATGAGAGCAATGTTTTCCTAATGCTATTTGCGGTGAGTAAAGTGGGCTGTGGTTGCTGCTCTCTGCAGACTGCACGCTGACACTGAAGACATTTTTTTTTTTTTTCAGCAGGGCAAATTTAGTTCACCATTATTGTCATTTGTTTACACATGCCATTTAGTACAGACTTTAACACCAATTCACCGGAGAATACCAGTACATCCATTTTAAGCATGTGTGCCCCAATGGGAGTGAAAGCCCCGGGGTTACATCTGTCAGTGTTAGTGACATCCTTTCACCAGTTCACAACTAATTCTAAATGGGTTTGGCAGACTGTGAGGCAGAGCTATTTGGATGTATTCATAATCATAATCATAATGGTTGAGTTAAGCCTCAGTGGGCATCAAAGGAAGTTAAATAAAAATCAAGTTTTTGGCACTAAGTATGGCAAACCCAATGGAAGACACAGATTAGAAAACACTAATATTAAGCCTAGTGCTTTGTTGAGGAACAATCTGGGCTAGCCATTAGAGTTATTGAGGTTATGGATAGATTGTGGCCATTTTTAAATATTAATAAAGAGCCAATGCTAATTGTTGGTCTGAAATGGGACGCCAACCCTGGTCTCTGGAGAGAAAGGGAAATACGTTACCTTACTTCCAGCTATGCTGAAGGAACGTCATGTGATATTACTTCTTGAATTGGCATTGATTATTGATGTTGGATATAAACTGTGTACTGTACTCAAGTACTGTACTTAAATTGTACTTCGTCAATACATATATTTGACAATATTAGTTACTAACTACTTTGCAGATTCAGATTCTTAATACAAAATATATGCATCGATAATTATAATCCAATGATATAATATATATTATTCTGAAATGGGCCATTCTGCATAATGAGCACTTTTACTTTTGGTTCTTTTCTAATGCAGGACTTTTACTTGTAAGAAAGTTTTTTTTACACTGTATTACTTTTTACTCAAGTAAAAGATCAGAGTACTTCTTCCACCACTGTGCTCTAGTAAACAATTCAATCAGAAACACATCGGTTGTATCGATATGATGGTGACACGGCAAAAAAGTCAGTCTCACAAAGCTTGGTCAACGAGACGGGTCAGGTTGGGGACATCGCTGCAGACCCCTGATGCACTGAGGACAGTCCGCCTGGTTTACAGTCACGCCGGGAGGGCGTTGGGGGGGTTCTTTAAAGCTCATGGCCGTGAACCACCCTCACTCCGGGCCTTCCCGAGCCGACTTAGAGCGTGCCGCGACCAAAGAAATGGACCTGGCGAGGGCCAGCCAGCCCAACCGTTGAGAAATGTAAATATAATTTCGGTGAAACGGTTGCGGGACAAATTAGACCTGGCGGGCCATCACAGTCCAGGAAATTAATGGAAAACACTGTACTCATTCATCTTTAAAAACTCCAGGAACATATTTTAACTTTTTCCAGAAAGACTCATGAAAGAAACTCTCATTGAGAGACTGCTTTGAGTTACAGAAGCTAATGAAACAGTGGTTAGCTAGGAGATTACATTAGGACTTCAGCTGTCTATACCTCCGTTTGTTGTTTTTAAACTACTTTTAGGCAGTCCTAGTTACTGTCTGTCACCTGAAGACCTTCCAAGTTCATAAATGTCCTGGTGCCAGACAAATTTGTAATTATTTTACCCATGAAATAAACTGTGCCAGGTCGCTAACTAGCTCTTAGAAAACAGTGCCTGATGAGATTTAACTAAAACAAAGAGATTAATTAAAGTCTCCAGAGCAGCTTTGCCTCTGAGAAATATTTGGATACCTAAAACTCCAATCTACGATTAAGTGCTGTGAGAACAAAAATTGTAATGTTGTGTGATCTTAGCATTAATTAAGTTGATTATGACAAAGCGTTTGAATTATCTCTTTTCTCACTGTGGAAATTGATAAACGTATAATTAACAGGGGATGTTACACTGTGGGCAGACAACTTATTATGATATAGCTGTTCTGGGATATTCCAATTCTTAAGACAATGGAAAGAGTTTAATTGCCAAGATAAACACCACATGAGCAAATACTCCACTATGTTGCATTGCTTAGTTAATGGATTGTACTCCGCATATTGGCTTATGCATTTTGCCTAAATGGTTCCTTAGCTTTTATCACTAATCCAGGAACAGTTACTCCTAATTAACTCTATCAGCTGCCTTTCTGTGGTAGGCAACACTGTTCCTGGCTCTGCATCTAAAGAATCAGGGAAAATCAATTAGGGGGATAGGGATCTGTGTGCTCAAAGGCTAGGGTCCAATCCCTAAGGCTGGGGTTGGCAAAAATAATACAGCATCTTTGCACAGTTGGGTTAAATTCCCTGTGCCTGCAGGTCTGGAAATGAACATTATCTCCTCACTGCTGATGTCTAAATAGATGTTCTTCTTGGATCTGAGGAGTATGTCGACAAAAAATGGCCAAGTCGAGCAATTAGGCCCCAAAGTGCCAAGTGAAGTGACTTTAAAGTAGCAGCATTGTCAGAGCTCGTTTTCTCCTCTGCTGCAATTGGATGTGAATAAATCCTTCAACTTCTACATCCCCCCTCAAGAATTACAGTGGGAGTTACTGCTGAGTGCTGCAGAGAGAAGGTAAGGGGGGTCCGAACTCCAAGCTGTGCAATGCTACCTTCTCCGCCTGAGTGCAACTCCATCCCTCTTTAGAAATTGATAGGAAAAGACAGGTGCAAATTATGTCCGCTTAACCATATTATAGTGTTAGGCAGCGGTGGTGAAAAAAGGGGCTGCTTGAATCTCTCAGTCATCATTTTTAATGGTTGAAAGCTCCAATCCATGTCTGCATTTAGAAGCGGGAGAGTCGTGTACGGGCGGCTGGTAGTTCTCATAGCTCCGGCAGGTGTAGTGATGGCCAGCTCCGACCCTCCCACTCTGTATATGCTGTGGCTTCACCTTTTTTTGTTTCTTTTCATATCCGCTCCTTTAATACACTGTAATGTATAACCATATTTCTGCGTGTGCTATAGAGCTGGTGTGACCTTCTCCTTTATTGCTGCACAAATCTGTCTATTGAATTCCCTTGCACTTCTTTATATCCCCTTGAGTCCTTCGCATATGAAAATATATTGGCAAGATCGGGGTGTTGATGTGGGCATATGAACCGAATGTTGGCTTGTGTATAAAATCTGACTTGAAGTTTGTACCATTATCCGGGGTTCTAAAAAGTATATCCTTTGCTCTCTTTAGGCAACCTGTTCTCACTCCCAACTCGTCAAATACCGCAGCATGGTCAGTGCCTCTCGGCGTCTGACACCGACGCACCGAGGCACCCTTTAGCATTTGTATGAGACGCGCCGGGCTTTCAACTAACTCTGAAGTAAACCCATCCATGTCATTATTAGACGGTCAGAGCAACTGACGTAGTAATCAGAGCGAGAAAGTCCACTTAGGGAGGAGATCGGGGTGGATAGTTGTGTCAAACAAACAGCACTTTCACCCAGGAGAACGCTGTTAACGTTGACATCGTCGTTAGTCATGTGACTCGTTTGTCAGTCAAGGTAACGTCAACCATGCTCTTTTTCTAACACTAAGTAGTTTTGTTACCTAAACCTAACTTCCTGTGAAGACGGAAGTTTATTTTGAAAAGACACTATGCATGTAACGAGCGTACAGTATATTGACACGTTTTTCCTGACACGTGCAAAACTGATGCTAGAGAGGTACGTAGAGCGTCATAGTTTGAAGCGTAGGGCCACTGACCACACGTCAGTGTTTGATGCATTTGGGTTAGAATGTGTTGGTTTAGTATGCATCTTTTTAAATACACACAATTGTACGCACAAGAAAATATAATTAATGTCATTCTTATTACTTTTTTTTTACTAATTCTCTCAATTTAATTAATCTTAATGTTCTCTTTTTTTAATTAAATTTATGTATTTTAGCATCTACTTCTTTATCTTCTATTGTTAGATATATATCTGCCCTTGTTTTAATTTGTTTCATTTTTATTTTATTTTTGTAAAGCACTTTAAGCTACATGTCTTGTATAAAAAATGCTCTATAAATAAGGGTATTATTATTATTATTATTATGTACATTTAGATCTGGAATTCAAAGAACTTGTTATTCTGAATCATTATTTTCAATTCTGCCTTTGTAGACGGTGCCATTTAACACAGCTTAAAAATAAGACCTTGGGAACAGATTTAATGTGACCATAACCTTGAAACAGTCAAGCTCCACACCCCTTTAATTTTACTTTTAGACCAACCTTGAGATGAATTCCTGCTCTACAATTCAACCTTTGCACGTAAGCTCCCTCTGCACTGCAGAATCCATCACTCCCCGCAGTAACGCCTATCATTTCAATGTGTCACATATAGGAAGAAGGGTGATACATAACCGTTGCCTGCCATGTCAGGACATTGTTCATCACTCAGTGTGAGTAGTGAGAGCCGTTCATTCTTTTCGGCGTCTCAAAAAGGGACCCTGTGCTTTGACATTCCTCCCATATCCCTGAGGAGGAATTACCACTAATGAAATGGCAGAAAGGGAGACACCAGCTTTGTGGTAAATGTGCAGGTGAATGAATAAGCCTGTAGGGGACGATAAGTTTTGTCTGAGAGCACTCATTGGTTTTCTTCAAACGAGCTGCGAGCCAAATTCGCCCTCAAGTGCACGCGGCGCTGTATATTGGATGAAGCGTTTCACGTGGCCCCCGTTGACTTTGCAGGTACATGCTTGTTTGTCACTGACATTGTACTGAGAAGAGTTTCCTTCATTATTTCCCCGAGTACAGAGACAATTTGCAAGATAAGAATAGCACCCCTGGTATTAAAGTAATTATCATCCATTTAGGTACAGTTTGCTGCATCACAGAGAAGAAATCAATGAATGAAATGTAATTAAGTTGATGGTGTCTGAATGTATTTTGGTTCCCCTAATAGTTATCAGATTTTTTTATGTGTTTGTCTGTAGAGATAATACTTGACCTTTTCTTTCCTTAATCTAGCGATTTGCACCACAAAGAATCCACTGAGCAACACACAGGGAGACGGGCTGCAATATGTTTGAATGAATTTACGTGACACATTAAAGAAGATTATGTTATTTTGTGGCTTGATGAGAGAGAGCTCCTTGGCTGTGGGATTGTACCAATTACGTTTCAAAGAAAGAGGATTACGGAAACCTGTAGCTAAAAGGAAGGAAAAGTAATGTTTCCGAATTTACAACACTGATTATTTTCTAAACATTCTCCAGTAAAAGCATTTTTAATTGAGTGACAGATTAAAGTATAGAGTTGGTAAAGAAGGAGAAATTAACCCTTTGGGCTTAATTAACATTTTCAAGATTAGCATAATATTCTCCACTGGGATGTCACTTCCTCTTTGGCTCTTCTTTAAATTAAAGATCAAAGCTGAATTGGCTCGGAGATATCCCAAGTCTCCCAATTTAGTGAGAAGGATGCGGACCCTGAGGACCACCACTGGAGAAAATCAGTGAAGGGATAATGAGGAAGAGTAGGTGTCAAAGGCTCCAGAAGGTCCTGCATTGGGAGATTATTACTCTAATGGCACTGCTTCAACAGCTTGTGATGCCCACTGAAGAGTCATCCTTCAGTCATGTTTTGGACCAAAGGCCAAAGTGGTCACCTCTGAGAACAGTAGGCGGCCTGCTCTCCTTCAGGAACCAAAGTTTTGGATTTTGAGAGTAAAGTGGCCTCTGGTGTCACCGTTTCATCAAGTTACAGTTGGATTCATACTGACACTGAATATATGTAGATGAAGTGCTGTTTTTCTAACTGTAAATCTAGCTCTGCCTACTGGGGCTGGACTGACGCATTTGCCAATATGTCAGAGCCGACACAAGCTATGATATGATAAATATGGTGCAGATGGATTGATTCATCAATACTACACTGGTTGTCTATGGGAAGCCCTTTTCCTGAATCAATCAAATTACATGCATATTTGCATGAATATGGCAACCAGATACCACGCCAAAGCGTGTAATTGATAGCGTGTCATTGACATGTTTTGCCTCGCAGAGACATGAATATTACACACCTTTATTAAATGGCGTTGTTGAATACTCGATTCTGATTGGAAAATCACGGCATTCTGCAGTCTGTTATTTCTTTATAGCAAACCGTTGCTATGTGTAACAGACCGTTGCTATGGGTGCGGTTCTGATGACGGACTCTGGCGGATTGTTTTTTTGTCAAATTTTTGATTTCTTCAGTAAGTAGCCGTGTAATAAGCGGGATAATATACAGCTAGCGGGTCATTGTTGTGAAAAAAACCCCTTCAGGGTGATGAGAGACCCATCCGCATCACGTCGGGGATTCTTTCACAACAATGACCAGCTCGCTGTACATTATTCCTTACATATGAACCTGCAGTACCAGCAGGGGGCAACAAAACCACTTAGTTAGGTTAAGGGAAAACATCATATTTGGGCTTAAAATAAGTACGTAAACTAAGTGAAATACATATGGAAACAACGTCAGTACCGAATACAGTTATATAAAACTTGTACCCTATTCCCCTGTGTCTCCCCTATTGGGTCCCAGCAGCTAATGTTAGCCCCAGGACCCCCATGCAGGTTAATCAGGCTGTGCACTGTTACTGTATTTTTGCCTCAGGGTTTTGCTGTGTGGTCATTTTGTGACAGACAATTTCATTTAGGGATTATGCAACATGTAGTAGCAGCTGAAATAAGGAAGGTATTAAAACTAGGTTTTCTCAGGGCCCCCCTTCAGGACAGGGCCTCATGATCGGGTGGTAGGCAGGACCCACATTAAGACCTTTATCATGTCAGTTGATAATGTGAGTTTTATAGTACATGTTCAAATGGAATTACAAGTAGTCACATTATCACTAACCACATGGCACACAGTTATGAACACAGTGTATCTCGTTTGTTTCATCTGTACATAAAATATGACACTTTTTAGGTGTAATAAGCTAATAGCCTTATGCCTCTAGCTCCATACTTAAAGGTACAATTGATGACATTTAGCCACTAGATGTCACATTCTCCCTCCCCTGTTCCCTTGCATTCACTGCACAACAAGTGGTCGCCAGTTTGTCCGACCTGGCAACCGCTTGGCAGTCAGTCCGAGGAGCCGGTCAGCAAAGTTTCACTTTGGGAGCATTACGTGACCAGGCTTTATTAATCCACTTGAGGAGGGCGGCTTCAACCACAGGTGCTTTCCTCGTGCACATTCATTTTTCATTCAGAGAAACTGACTTTCCTTTTCCCATCATGATATCGGTGTACATGCAGCACAGATAACCAGCTGGAAAGCAGACATTCTATGAGGCACTTTGCCTTGAGCCTAGCTACAATAGTTATGTCAAAGTATTTATATATGGATCCGCAATTAATTTTTGCAAATAAAGTATACATGATTATGAAAGTAAATGTATACCAGTTACTATGTTTAGTATACATTGAAGTAACAATCTGAGCAAATGCAAAACTACATGGCACTGTAGTAGTACATCCAGATGGTGTCTTGTAAAATGATTTCAGCTGTATTTAACTGCCGCATTTCAACAATAAACTTTACGGCTCGCAGACAGCTTTCTTCTTTGTCCTTGTTCTAAAATGTACAAAAACATCTGCTGCAAACTGTTCTTACTCAAAGTAGTCAAGGTGCGATATGTCCTTGATGCATTTTGAAACTATTCCTCCCTGCCAAAAGAAAGAAAATTGAAAACCATGTTTTTCAAATATCAATATGAAGATTTCCAGACATGACATTGATTTTGGGGGGAAAAAATAATAATAACATTGCACTATTATTGATAATTCCACCCAGCCAATTATTATCGTCCTTGGTTTCAAGCTGTGTTTGAATGCCCCATGATCTTCTAAGTTAATAGATTTTGGCGTGAAAGCAGTCAGATTGAAAGGTATTGAACATCTGCACAAAACTGGATATTCAAAAACTTCTCACCTGCTTCAAACAAAAATATTGGTAGGACTATCATCCAAAACACATCAGTTTAAAGAAGTATTTCACCGCTGCAAATATCTTTATATAAAATTAGGCCAATTTGTTTTAAATTGGTGTTACATGACTGGAGAAAACAGAGAAAAGGGGCTGTGGTATTCTTTTTTGCTCAAAAGGTAGAAAACCTACAACACCCAGAATGCACTGGGCTCACTGCCGCCAGCGCCACTCCCAGGCTGCTCTTATTGAATAGGCTTGAGATATGAGATATACTGTATCTCGGCAGAGCTACGGTGGAATGCATCTAAAATGTCAACAATAGACATCAGTTAATTGAGCCAACTTTTCAAAGGGTTATATAATGGGGTTATGGCACTATAATTAAAGGTACAAATTTAGAAATTTGAAAAGTTATAATTCATTGGCATGAATCCGATTTACACAAAACTTACAGAAATCAATCTCCGTTCACTCTACAAAAAAGCCTCGTGGACCACTAAAGTCCGCCTGACTAGCTTTTCCGCCATTTAGAATTTTTTGAAAAGCACATTTTTGACATCTCTTCCTAAACCGTTATTCTGATTTTTACCAAATGAAAAAGTCATCAAAAGCTTGTTTATATGTCATTGTCTTTTGAAGATATTGGCCAATGAACTTTACAAGGGCGTGGCTCAGCATCAAGTTCCACAACCGTTGGGCCAATCATCATCACTTTTTTCTGGCAGCGACGTACATGAAAACTGCCTTGGCGGAAGTCTGCGCTCTTCGAGTGCACTTCTATTTAATGTTGATTTTGCTGATTCAGATTAAAATATCCTCATTGACACATTTCCAGTCTGTTTTTTAAACTGTCAATTTCCTGTAATGTTATTGCAATAGATGAATAGATACAACGAAGCTAACAAAATTAAGTACTTTTGCTTTTTGTGTCCTCCGTTGCTCCTAATTGCATCTGCAAAATTTCACAGACCGGAGGAAAACAACCAATCAGAGCTGATCTGGAGTCTGCCTTCTATCTGTCGTCTATGAGAGCCACCAGTTGATCACTCGCGAGCTCTGACCAAATGGTCTAACTAGGCAGCGCTGTCATCTCAATCATCTCAAGCAGAAACATCTTGTAGTGTACTGTTTAGCTGTAAAAGGAGAAAGTTGAGCCATGTTGAGATCAGTTGAGGAAATACCAAGCAACGCCCACCAACCCGAGCACAGCCAATAGGAACCCTCAATAGGAACGCTCTCTCTGAAATGACCTGTGATTGGTCAAAGTCTCTCGCCACAGGCTGGATAAATAGAGCCATGAGGAGGTGCAGAAGTCTAGTTTTCTCGCAGAACACTTGAATTACAATATGCTGAAAGGTTATTATGGATTTTTTGCCCAATGATGCCAAAAATATACTGCCTACTGAAACTTTAACGTGTTATTATCGTGTTAACGTTGACAGCCCTATTTAATATATGTTATTCAATCACCATAGCAACATATATTGGCATGCATGTTTTGTTTTGCCATCCTGCCATTCCGTTGGACTGTCTGTTTGTTTTCCCCGTGCTATCCAGAAGGTGTTGTCCGTCCGTCTGATTCATGTGATGCAGCATAAGGCTTTTAAAGTATGTGAGCGTTGTGTCATAGCCACTGCTGCTGCTGCTGCTGCTGCTGTTGGTCCTGTTGGTAAGCGAGTCAAATCAGCGGGCCGAACTACAATAACTAAGTTGCCGTTGTTTTTAGAACCCTGGCATGCACTTGTCCTTTTCACCTCTTACAGTATCTTTGCCCCACATCTCTCCCTCTGCGCCCCCACTGCAACTCTCCCCCCTTACAGTTTGAAAATGTCAGAGTTATAAGTTTTCAACTCCCTGGATTTCTCCAGCCTGTCTGTGATGATTCTGATAATAACCGACTGGAGTGTTGTTTTAATCTGTCCCATTTAGCCACTCATCCATAATGTGTTGACATGAAACATAACTTTTAAGCTGATTTGAGCTCAGTCATACGGGACCGTGGAGTTACATGTTCTAATTTAGTTAAAATCCCAGATGTTGAGTTCAGGCAGCCAGCCAAGAAGTAAAAAAAAACAAAAAAAAAAAGAAGAAAAAAAAACACCTTTTATTTCTTTATGGAAAACAATCCTGTCACACCACCGTCAGCAGTTCAGTGTTCTGGTGATTTTTTGGCATGTTGTTAAACATGTCTGTTGATTAAAAATGCAATAGTATCTAGATGTGGGTTTGTATGCTGTGAGGTCCTGATTAGACAGAACGCATTTTGCGGGTGGAAAACACGAGACGCACCGCACTACGTTTTTGTTGTCCAATCAGACAAAGCATTTTTTGTAGTTTGCTCTTTTTGTTTTATATGTTGCTAGGCAACCACCAAGTGCTAATGTTACCTTATTACATGAACTGTATGTGACCCAAATAGTGAATAGTACTGTTTAAATTAATGAAAACAACTTACCTGAAATCTCAAGTACGGCCCTAATTTGCCTCCAGGCTGCTGTTTTCTGTTCAGACCGGTAACTATGGTTGGTGAAGTTCATCCAGCTAAAGTCATCACAATGACAAAAAACGCTAATTACGTTGGGCGCTTTTCCACTCTAATGGTACGTGTCATCAGGGGCGTTTTTTATCGCGAGGGGGCGCGACGCTTCCCAACATTGGACGCTTGATGGACTGTCACTAGACACGAGGCTGTCCCCACCTGATTGGACGAAAGCTTTCCCTCCGTGGGCTGCTGCTTCCAACTTTCAAACCGGAAATAGTATTTAGGCTCGTTTGAAAACTTTCTTCCTCTTATTTCACGAAAATAGTTCACTGAAATGTGTTTCTGAAAACATTTAAGGCGAGAAATAAGCCATGCAGTTGCTAAATCTGTCTTTATTTTGGATCGACAACGTTTATTTTAAAAGATTCTCGGAAGTTTCGAGAGGCGGCGAGTCGCCTCGGACGCCCGTGATCTGCATAAAGTAGACTAGCCCTCAACTTTATGCAAATAAGGAGCGGGCGTCGTGATGCTCCATTTCTCGAATCGCAGCGCCACGCTACCAGAATGCATTGCACAGCTGCTTACATAGACAATGAATGGGGAGCGTGGAAAGGACGGAGCCTGTGGACACGTACCATTAGTTCAATTTTTTTCAACTTGAGGCATTCAGGGCGCTCCTGTAAAAACGCAAGGCGCACAGAGTGGATAAACGTGAGGCGCTCAGCAATTGCTTCAATCTCATTGAAAACAATTACAAAACGCCGCCCCAGGCGCCTGATCAGGGCCCGAGCGGGTAGATACTATGTAAGTTTGTAAAATTCTTGGATTCATCCTCCAGCAGATAGTTGACTCAAGCAGTTTTTCAAATAGAGTCTGAGGCATTAGGTGAAACTTTGTTAGACCCCAGTTTGTCTCAGCAGGTGCTCCTGATTGCTCTGTGCCGTACAGAGCCGAGGCAACGCAGATGAGTGGATCTAATGGTGGCTCTGCTGTGCTGTCTGTCAGCGAGCCAGCCTATACCTCTGACTCCTGGCAATATTAATATCCCAGCACTTCCACTTATTTATTTAGCTCATCTCTTATTTACTCCTCAAGCCAAAACTTTATTGCCCTTTTCTTTTGACCCCTCCCCCCCATCTCATGTGACTGGTGGCTGGCAGCCGTGCTACAATATGGCCCAGACACTTTGGCAGTTGTTAAGGAAGGTCTCGTCTGTGTAGTGAGAACACAGCTATCCGCAGATTTCGGGGGGATGCTATCCATCTCAAGGTGAGAGATGTACTGCAAGGTCAGCCTGATAGGTTGACGGAGGTGGATGTGAGCTGTTGTGGAAGGAGGCGATGCTCTTTGTTCTCGCCTGCCAGCGGGCTTCGCTCTCCAGCAGGACAGAGCAGAGCTGTCTGCTGGGTCTCTGTGTGCAGTAATCAGCTGCTCTGAAAACCAAGGTGCCGTCTCCTCCGTATGATTGATGCATGATGATGTACACGATTGATGCAATTAGTCACAGAGGGAGAATATCTAGTGTAATTACCACTGCAGTGTGACACTGCACTGGGATCAGTTTCTTCTTTAAGACATAAAAAAATGAGTCCTCAAACTGAAAACAGCGAGTAACTCCATGTTCCACAGTTGCAAATGAAAGAAAAAGGCACACAAAACATGATCGTGATACTGTGTCGACTCCTTGTATGGAAAAATAGATAGACTTATTTTCCTTCCTGAGATAAAATGCATAATGCGCCCCAGCATTGTGGTTTGAAACATAATTTGCTGTTTGAATTTTTTAACGAGAAAAAAACCAAAAAAAAACACAGTGTGCCAGAGCCAAGCACATGATGGATGTGTCACTTGGCTTATTTGACGAGTTAATTGAAAGCTGCGCTCTGTCCTCGGCTAGATTAAGTGCTGCAAATGACGGGTTACTGTCAATGAACAGGACAAATGCACCAGCCGTTCACTTAACTGGAAAATCAGTCATCAGAGTTTCAAAGGGAAATTGTTCCATCTCAAGAACTCCGTTCACATAATTCTGTCATATGCTCCATTTGCTTAATTTGATTCACATGTAACTAATTCATACTAATGCAAAACAGCCTGCAGTTATCTGCTGTTGACTCAGTGAACATTCTGTATCAAATCGGGAGTAAATTATTAAATCCGGCCATTTTTTGCGGAGCGTTTGGAGAACATAGTGTCGGCTGTAAATATTGAGCAAAGCAGAAAATCTACACAGCGGCATCTGTGCAAGGTAGACAAGAATTACAAAAAGATGTCAAGATGTAGTATTTTTCTGCCTACAGGAGTTGCTGATGTTTCTTTCTCTTGTTTCCTTGAGTGCTTCTGAAGTCAATTTACTATAAGGTCCCCCAAGAGCAGGTATAAGAAGCCTCCGGCAAATGTATAGAGCGCTCCATGGAGAGCCGGTGCAACTGACAGACTCCCGATAGCCAGCCGGCATAGAAAGCCATTACAGCCGTCAGTCTGGCACTGGCGAAATCCATTATATGATCACGAAGATCAATCCATAAGGTAGCTTTTTTGATGTCTGCATTTGAAGCAGCCCAGGGTGATGGATGATTTTAGCCTTCGGTTTCAGGAACCTGTTTGAAATTCGGCTTTTTTCTCAGATTGGCCAGTCGATATGTTCTCAGAAGCTGCAGCTCCAGGTCTAGGTGGAAGTGTAGGTACAGTACTGCTGGGAGGAAAGAAATGGGAACCGTGGAAGCAGGTATCCTGAGGTTCAGGAGATGGCGAACTCATTATGGTCCACAGCTGCGTTCCTCAACAGACAAAACACTGTTCCCTCATTGAAGAACTCCATTACACATAGCAGTATCAGAATAAACATATTTTCTTCCCCGCAATATATTGACATGACATGATGGATTGCCAATGAAAAGCTGCCATCCATCAAGCCCATACAAGCCTGTATTGCTGTGGGGAACAAGTATACTGACAATATTTCTCAGGGTTTACACGAGCATGCTCACTGGAGGCAGCACGGGTCATTAGTTTTCACAAATATCCAAGACACCTATTCTATTTTTAGCTTAATGCATTTTTACTGCAGTAGAAGGTAATTCACATACGTCTCCAGTAATGTAATTGAGCAGTGATGTACTGCGTGTTGACTCCTCTGATTTAATGAGTTGTCACGCTCCGTGAAGGTACACCGAGAACCCTTCCTGCTTCTCGATATATAAAAGCCTCAAATCAGACACGGCCATTGGTTCAAACTCCGACATTATCCGATGACATTGTTCAACAACCTAGGAAGAAACCTTTCAAAAATCATTGTCCGGAGTAACTGCGGGGGAATCGCTCACTGGAGATGACTAAGAATTCAGCGAGCGTTGCCTTCACTGTTCTAATGGCTTTTTTCGCAAGAATTGCTACGCACCATGGTCATTAACATTGAAATATCCCTATTTGCTGAGCGCGGGAAGCCCATCAGCCACCGGAGTCGACCGCGGTCCTCCTGCGATGTGCATTGCCGTTCAGCAAACAACTCGCGTGGCTCTCGTCGCACTCTGTCTAATGATCCTACGCAAATGAGCTAATGGGGATCCAGCACGATACCTCTGTCCTACCTCCAGGCTTCATCATCCATAGCTAATTGTCACAAGCCTAATGACCACCTAAACGAGCAAAATCAAATCTGGACATGTGTATACGCTCAGACAGAGTGGAGCAGTGGGGACGGTATGGATTTTCACACAAGAACACATGGACCGTAGACAAATGGGTGCCATGCAATACTGCCAATTGGTCTGTGCTGTTTGGTTAGGCTGTCAAGCATCCCTTTTGACACAATGCGAATCCCAGTTTGATTATTTCCACCCCAGCGCCATGACGGGGCCAATCTTGATGTTGTGTTTTTCTCGCTAGGGAGCTGCTTTTCCCCGCACGTTTCCAGCAGGACCACCGCCTTTGTGTTGCTCTCTGAACCAGAACCTATTGCTATATTCAGTTTGCAGAGCTGGTCAGCTGCAATCTCTAAAGCAATAGCAGTTGTTTGTATTTGTTTGTGGTCCCTGTCCCATTTTCTGGCACGCTGAACCAGAACTGAACCAATATGGTCCGTTGCCAGGTGCCCACCCAGTGTTGTTCTTTTCTTGAGTGTAATTCGATACGGTGCTATTCATCAGGGCTCATTCTTTCTCAGTCCATTGGGATCTATGGGTGGGGGTTGGTGGCATATGAGGATAACGTGCAATATTATTTTTTAGAATTTGTTACACCTGGCTTATCAAAACCACCGTAGACGGAGCGAGACGCTGTGATCGCAATAATAATCGCACATCAGTTTGACTGGAGAACAGTCAAAGCTATTGTTTTCTCTGAGGTACACCCCCAAGGTTATTATTAGCTGGATGTTAACATTTTGTACATTTCCAAATTACACACCCACATGCCGATAAATCCTTGTTGTTTATAGGCAGTGGACTGGTAATCATATTAAAGAAGCATGTGAGTTGTGCCGTCTTTTAGCCTTAATTACACTCATTAAGCACTTTTGATACAACGCACGCACAGAGAGGCAAGAAAACGAGAGGTGCAGACAAACAAAATCAGTCTTCTTTCTGCTCTTCAGTGTGCCAATTAGCATATGATAATTAGTTATGGACAATTGGCCTCCTGGATGGTTTCATTAAAAAGTACCACACTGGGACCTCATTAGCACGCTAATATAAGGGGAACTGTTAGACCTGTTTTACTCCGGTGGATGGATCTCGTTTAAACTGGAGCAGTGTGATCAAGGCCAGGGACGTTTGAAGTCTCCTGTAAGGAGTGTCAAGTGGTGCGTTTGATTTGTTCATGTCTTAACTTGTTTTTTTGAGGTTTTATGAATACCTGAGCATTATGTAAAGTGTTTACGGAGCTGTTCATCGTGTGCTCAATATCTCAATAGGCGTGTAATTATTCACGGTGAGTTGACTGATTGTGGCCACCTTGATAAGCGGAGCCAGGAGAAAGACAACAACGACAACAAAATGGTGCTAATTTGAAAGAAGTCAAACATAATGCCTCCAAATCCCCCTGCTGCTTTTAGCAACTGTCATTGACAGGAAAGGTTACTGTCGCTTGCCTGCCAGCTGTGGGGGAGGATGCAGAGGGGGGAGGGAAAAGGAGTCTCCCTGGATCTTACCAGAGCAGCCCATCCAGTACGGCGTTCCACTTCTCTGCCCTGCTCTCCCTGGGTCTCCACTGAGCCTCTGACAGCTCCAGGTTGTTTCACAATAAAGCAGAGGAAGTCTGTATAGGAGCCATACTGCGAGGATAAAGAGCAAGGGGCAACACTCTATCTGCTTTTCATGAACTCGTCTATTCCAGCCCTGGGAAGGAGAAGCGAGCCATTGTGGGGAGACTCCGTCCTTAAGATCACACACCAGATTCAAGCTTCCTTCCTGTTCCTGCTGCCAAACAAACGCTTCATGTTGATGAACTGAGCTAATCTTTCCCAAACCACCCCCCATCCACCCTCCATCTCCAGTCTGAGCAGGGAGAGTTACAAATACAGTCGGGTACTGAGATGGAGACAGTGTTGGCAGGACTTCCTAACAAGATTTGTTTCATAACAGGGAAGGGAGTTGAGCTGCAAAATGAATTATTAATATGAACTCGATGGTGACCCGCCACAGATCAGGGCGCAAAAGTTCAGTGCTGCAAATCCTTGACAGCACTCATTATAAGACGGAGCCAACTGCAGCAATATGTCCCTCTGTACCTCGGTTGCTGTCCTCAAGGAGCAGCTCTTCAAATGTTATTGGGTGCCAGGTGGTAAAACCACGGTGTGACAACAGGTGTCAAAAGCTAAAGCTGCTAGAAAACAGTGAACTCTGTAGTGCAAATTGCTCGACAAAAATCTGAACCTGAATTTATAAACGCACTTGTGGAGGTGATTTCCTCTGAGATTTAAAGCTACTTGAAGAATCCACACAGTGTTATCCAGTGTTATCTATCTCCACAAAGAAAAAAAGGCCTTATGTGAAACTGCACAGTAGGAAAATAAAAAAAAATCTTATTTTCCACAATTCTTTTACTTCATTCTGTTTTAACTGTGCCATCTAAGTCATAAAAGCAGTTTGCTCACAGCGGTTTGGAACCTGGTTGAGGCTTATTTATGAATATTTTTTTAGCGAGCACAAATCAGCCGCTGCATCCGAGCCTTGCAGTGATGCCATCAACCGAGGCCCCTCTGGTGAGTGCTGAGTGTGTTTAGCACCTCTAACTAATAATCACATTCTCTGTGATGAAACGGCAACAGTCGCATGGAGAGCGTCATTATTCAAACTAATACAGTGGATGCATACTCGGTAATAATAACCCGAAGCCCTGCCAAGACCTGACTGAGCAGAGCAGCAGAAGATGATGGCATCTATCATATTAATTTCAGATAATTGTCTATACTTATTAAGTCACCAGGACCGCGGCTGGCTGAATCTAATTGTCTGACCTTAATTACCATTGGATATGCTTTGTGCAGCCGGGCTGGACATGATAAAGCACAGGGAATACAGAGGAGGGTATTAGGGAACTCAAGCTGAAGGCAACAGTGACTGAAAGTGCAACACAGCCATTCATAACAGCAAGTGCTGCACGCGGAGTAAAAGTGGTTTCCAGAGCTCCGCATAATGAAAGTCATGAATAAAATCCAACACTCACTGTATGGGATGTAATGCTGAAAATACAAGACTACACATTAAAAAAAATATATATATATATATGTATAATTTAATTTTATTTATTTATTGTGAAGACAAAGGGAATTTGTTTACTGCCATTCACACGTTCTGAATCTGCTGCCACAACAGTTTGATCGGGTCCAGTTAGGTGGCTGAGAGGACTAATCTATATGTTTGAATGGTCTTTTGTGCTTTTAGGTTGTAGAAGGTCCTCTTTACAAATATATGTGATTAAGTTTAGTACATGGAGAACATAACGCTGTACGATGGTTCAACCAGTCCACATGTCCAAGTGTCCTTGGGCAAGATACTGAACCCCAAACTCCTCCTGAAGGCTGAGCCGTCGGTGTGTGAATGTGTGTGTAAATAGGTGAATGCTGACATGTTGTGTAAAGCTAGAAAGGCGCTATATAAATGCAAGTCCATTTACCAAGTCCATATATCTATATATACAGTATATACTGTCTGTATATGCCGTAGACTCGGCTCTAATTGACTGCTTCATCACTACAGAGTGGTGGTTAGACAACAACATAAACACATACATGGACGCGGTCCTTGGCTACATTGGTGCATCGATGACTTCGTACCGAGGATTACTGTATGGACATTCATGAATCGGAAGCCCTGGGTTAACAGGGAAATCTGTGCTAAACTTAAAGCACGGACCGCCGCTTACAACTCCAGGTATGCGCTCCGGAGAGCTATTAGCAGTGCAAAGAGACAATACAGGGACAAAGTGGAGTCTGACTACCAGGGCTCCAACACCAGAAACATGTGGGCTGGACTAAGAACCATCTCAGACTACAAGAGGATAAACTGTAGTGCTGAGGTAATATCTGGATCTCTCCCAGTTGAACTGAACACCTTCTATGCACACTTTGAGACCATCTCCCCGGCTGAGAAGGTACTAAAGGCCCAGGACTCCTCCCCAGTAACAATATCCAGGACAGATGTGTGCAGATCTTTTAAAAGGATCAACCCACACAAAGCACCTGGATCTGATGGCATCCCTGGTCGAGCTCTCAAGGTGTCTGCAGATCAACGGGCAGATGTCTTCACAGACATTTTCAACATGTCACTGCAAGAAGACCACCTTTGTCCCTGTCCCCAAAAAGCTAAAAGCCCTCTGATGGAATGACTACCGCCCAGTAGCACTCATCTTCACCATCATGAAGTGCTTTGAGCAGGTAGTCAGATCATTCATCACCTCCTCCCTCCCTCCAACCCTCCCTGACTCACTGGACAGACCAAATTGATCAACTGACGACGCCATCACCCTAGCCCTGAGGGGGCCAACCAGAGGAACACATAATAATTCTGTTCACTGACTATAGTTCAGTCTATAGCTCAGAGACCTGGGACTGAACACCGCCCTCTGTGATTGGATCCTGAGCTTCCTGACGGGCAGACCCCAGGCTGTGCGGATATAGGCACGACCACATCCTCCACCCTGACTCTCAACACCGGCGCCCCTCAGGGCTGCGTGCTCAGCACTCTCCTGTACTCCATGTTCACGCACGACTGCGTGGCCACACACAGCTTTATCAAGTCGACAAGACCGTCATCGGCCTGATCGCAGACAGCGACGATACGGCCTACATAGAGGAGGTCAGAGCCCTGACATCTTGGTGCCAGGACAACAACCTCCATCTCAACGTCAGCAAAACAAAGGAGCTGATTGTGGACTACAGGAAAAGACAGGGAGAAGGACACGTCCCCCATCTGCATCAACAAGAATACGGTGGAGGAAGTCAGCAGCATCAGGTTCCTCTGGGTTCAAATCAGTGAGGACCAGACCTGGACTCATCACATCATCAAGACGGCAATACAGCGGCTCTTCTTCCTCTGCAGGCTGAGGGGGTTCAATGTGGACTCCAGGATACTCTGCAACTTCTACAGGTGGACCATCGAGAGTATCCTGACCGGCTGCATCACCGCCTGGTATGGCAGTTGTACCGCCCTCAATCACAAGGCTCTACAGAGGGTGGTGAAAACTGCACAGCACATCACCAGGACGGAGCTGCCATCCATGGAGGACCTCTACACCCAGAGGTGGAGGAAGAAGGCCAACAGGATTATTACAGACCCCAACCACCCCCAGACACAGACTGGTCTGCCTGCTGCCGTCTGACAGACGGTCCCAGAGCATCCGGTCCCGCACCACCAGACACAGGGACAGCTTCATCCTGCAGGTCATGAGACTGCTGAACTCTTGAGCTCAGCACTTTGCTGTCAACTTAGCTCTATATACTCTACTTACTTACTACTTACTATTTTACAAACTGTTTACACCTCTGTGTATATATTTATTACTTCTCTATACATACTGTTTACACCTATGGATATATATTTAAATTGTATTACTTTCATCATGCATATACTGTTTACATTCAGTTTATCCATATGAAAAACTGCCTTCCACAAATTTATATTTACTTATTTTGTATTTGTGTATGTTAATATTTAAGCCCTATATTTTAACTTGCATTATTGTATGTCTTTGATTCTCATTTTGCTTTCACTTGTGTGATTTTCTTTTTTTATACATACATTTTTAATGAGCATTGTGGAGGGTACCTGAGACCCAATATTTTCATTTCCAGCGACTGATTGCTGTAATTGTTGTGCATATGACGATTAAAGAAACGTGAAACTTGATATATAGATAGATATGTATGTGAGAGAGAGAGATAAATAAAGTTGGCTTATTTGCAACTTGTCTGACCGGTGATCTTTCTTGCCCCACAGGACTCCATTGTAGCGATGTTGCATTCCCAAATCTCAGCCATTACTAATATTTAGTGTCTCTGTAGAAATGATGTCCAAAACTACGAAAGAAAAGTTGTAATAAAACTGAATTATGCTTTAAGTCCCTTATTATTATTATTGTTATTATGAGCTTTATAATTTTCTCTTCCTTTAAATGCACATTACCAATCGATGGCTTTAAATCCGTATCCAGCCATCTTGTCAAATAGGGTTTTAATGTATTTCTTGGTGTTCCTAAAATATTTAACCCGATTTCTTTTTTTTTTTTTTTTCTCAAAAAGTATTTTTTTGGAACAAGGATTTTGATTTTTCTACCCCACAGAAACACACTCCATTTACTTGGCAGTGAAACATGCACCCCTATTAACCTGCCTTCCTGTGGCTCCCGCTGGGGGGGGGGGGGTCTGATCGCTGGTCAGCCCGAGGAATGTGAAGGAAGCATCGGGATAATTAAAGTTTCATTCCCAGCCATCATGCAAGCTGCTCATGAGCAGAGACTTTGAAAGCTTTTCTGAGAAAAGAACTGCACTGTGATAGTCCAAATGGGCTTTTCTTGTTCGCTAAAATCCTTCTGCTCTCAGGTGCCTCCACTTTGGAAAGATTTGTGGGATGTACACCCCTCGCATCTTTGCACTTTTCTTTGTGACTTCTTTGTCT
>CAKAKR010019089.1:0-14511 GCA_916700685.1 Adelosebastes latens
AACTATGAGCAAAGTAGCTCTACTGTTAGTCTGCAACAACCAGCAGAACAGGCTTCATGTACTCCCATCATCTAAATATAACATGTTCTTTCACAAAGGCTTTATGTAATTACACTGTTTAAACAGGTGATATTTATATATTATATATATTTGATGTCATGCATGTAGAAGAGTAGGCTACAGGGAGTAAATAGTGACTTGTAAGCAACACAACACGTTTCTGTTTCACAGTCAAACTTTATTTGAGTAGACAGATGACAATATTAATTATTCACAGCATTTGTAATCATCCCACCTGCAGTTATGTTGACATGGTACAGGAGAAAGTCTTTCAGCTCCGGTAAACTACGGTAATCTAAGCTCCGGTGGTCTGTAGTCATGATAACACAGAGACAGCTCCTACAGTAACTAATATACCATTACTCCGATCAGCCATACATTTATCAGGTGTCTTTTACCAGAAATAATGAACTGACTACTGTTTCACATCTTCTATTTTCCACCCTGATGGTCGCTGTGTTTACACACCGTCTCATAGCGGTAGCATGTAGCTAACCCGTTAGCATGTAGCTACATGCTAACGGGTTAGCTCTGTATCTCCTATCTGCTCTCAGCTGTCTGTTCTCCTCTGGGATGATTCTGTCGGTCATTTCTCACAGATGGATCTGTAAAGACAGACGTAAAACAGAGTGTGTGTTTACGGTTTACAGAGTTGATGCAGAATGTAAACACTGAGCTAACTAACAGAGCTATAAGTAGCATTATTTACCTGAGGGAAACCGTCACGAAAACCTGGAATCTGGACCGCAGATGTTGTTCATTTGTTGCCAATTTCTGATCAGATTCCTCCGGTAACGTGCGCTGGGTGAAGTTTCTGGTTTATAAACTTTATAAACTCTATTTTTAGCTCCTCTTTCTCCTGGGCCAGAGCTGCTCTGTCCTCAACACAGCTGTGTTGAGGACGTTTGATTGACAGAAACGCTGACCAATCAGAGCAGAGCGGGAGGAGACAGGCTCTGAATCAGGATCTCTCAGACAGAGGCTAAATGCAGGCTGAGTGAGAGAGACACTATGAGAAGAATAAAGGGTTTTTTGAACATTGCAGCATGTAAACATGTTCTAGTGCAACATTAAAATACATCTATGAACCTGGAAATGAGCATAATATGAGACCTTTAAAGCTTGTGGGTACCCAAACTGGACCTTTGTGAAAACAGCCACAAAATCCAGAAAGAACACCAGTACCACGGGTGATGAAGAAAAGGAAGACAGATACAACAACATTGTCATCCCCTACGTGTCTGGAGTGTCTGAGAAATTCAGGAGGATTTTTAACAAACACCCCATCCCCTGTGTCTTTCAAGCCCAGCAACACCCTGAGACAGAAACTGGTCCACCCCAAAGACCGCACCCCCAAACACAAGCAAAGTAACCTGGTGTATGCAGTCTAATGCAGTGAGGAGTGAAGGGATTTGTACATTAGTGAAACCAAACAACCACTAAACAGACGGATGGCTCAACACAGACGGGCCAACTCCTCAGGTTTAGACTCAGCAGTCTATCTACACCTGAAGGACAAGGGACACTTTTTTGAGGACAACAACGTGCATATTTTGGACAGGGAGGACAGGTGGTTTGAAAGAGGAGTGAAAGAGGCCATCTATGCCAAAGTAGAGAAGCCATCACTCAACAG
The DNA here is from genome assembly GCA_916700685.1 of Adelosebastes latens. NCBI lineage: Eukaryota > Metazoa > Chordata > Actinopteri > Perciformes > Sebastidae > Adelosebastes > Adelosebastes latens. The sequence goes on from CAKAKR010019089.1 coordinate 1,694, forward strand.
AGGAGGAGGCCTACCGGACAGTCATTCACACCTGGCATCAGCTGACTCTAACGATCCTTAACTCCAGTGGTCACACCTCTAGAGGAGCACCATTGTACTGAGTGGTTTCTATTATCCTGCTAACGACCCCACAGAGGTTCAATTCCTGGGTTCCCCTATCATTCAGCCAGAACCGAAGAAGCTTCTTGGATGAGAAGTGAAACGTCTCCAAGAATCTAAACCAAGTCCAGTTACTGCTGATTTAACCCTTACTCGGATACCATGACCTGGAGGACTGAGAACCTTCACAAACAGCTTGTAATGTATTATATCTACCTATCCCTCAGGAATTTCATTACTTCTCTTAATGCAAACAATGACCACTTCGGGTAACTTATAACCACATTATAATACATTATAACAGTGATAAATAATGTATTATAAAAAGATTAAAATGTTTTATAACCATGGGAATTATAATAAAATGATCCTTTCAAAGAAAATGCCAGTGAGAGACCAGCATTCTACCAATACTCATACTTGACCCTATCCATCATTATAAAATGCTTTATAATGTGTTATGATTATTGTTATAAAGCATTATGGGCGTCATAGAAAGCACCAGTGTGTTTTATTAGTGATTTGATTATCTCAATAATATGCAGCAAATCATCCTTAAATCACAATATATTATTATACAGGGATGGTAATGTCAGCGCTGCTGGTTGGAAGAAATAATGTGCTGTCTGTGAGTATTATAATCATCTTGTGTGTCTGTGTGTGTGTGTGTGTGTGTGTGTGTGTGTGTGTGTGTGTGTGTGTGTGTCAGATGAGTCTATGCAGAAGTGTTTTGGTGAGGGATCAGGTCTGGTGTATCAGGATGTTCTGTCCTGGCTGCAGAGCTCCAACACCCAGCTTCAGCTGTCCGGAGCGCTGGCCATCGCCAACTTCGCCAGAAACGGTGAGATGATTTTCAGACAAGAACACAGAAGTCTCTGAGGTCAGCCACAGGTTTGTGTTTGTAAAGGGATGTTCTCTGCCCTCAGTGCCATCTATGTGGAGCTGATGAAGCAAGCAGCCACCACCACAGCTGAGACATTTGTCAATCAAGCAAACACACACCAAAATATACAGTACTTCTCTTCAAAGTGGCTTTAACAACTATCTTTATTCTAACAACGAGTCAAATGACCATTTGTTCTGTCCCTCGGTCTCACCACTGTCAAATGGTCAGTTCCAGCAGCAGACATCTCTTTTCAGAGACTCAGAAAAGTTAGAGACTACATGGTGGAGCATTCAGTAACTAAAGAGACAGACATGTCCCTCAGAAGATGGTATAGACCAAACACAGAGCTAAAAAAGAGAGTGAATATAGGACTTTGATATTGATCAGTTGAACACAAACACAACTCCAAATGAATGATTGTGTTGCTCTGTATCTGCTGGATGTGGAAATATGCGGGGCCATAGGTGGCCAAAACAACAGTTATGGCAGAAGAGTTAATGTCTTCTTATTGAAATGATCCTCAAAGTCACAAACAAAACACGTTGGAAGAAGTGATATTAAATTTTGAGTCCCTAACTTCTTGTAGTAACAAAATCTTCATTTCATACATTAAGGGAGATGTTGGGGGATTTCCCATTGACGTCAACAGCTTTCTTGGAGCCAAGGCTGGATTACCAACTAGGCACTGCAATTAACTGCACTACCAAGGCTCCAGACTTTCTGTTCATCAACTGGCTGTGGGAGTCAAATTGAACATTTGTTTGAGAATATGTACTAGTAATACATGTCAGCTAGTTCTGACTGCCAACTCATCAAATACGGTATGTTGATCAGCGGTCCCACGCATCAAACTGTGATGCTCTACGTGACCATAGTCATGGCGGGAGTAAAGGAAGAAGACAGGTTACGTAATATAAAGACCGATGAAGTCCATACGGGGTGGATGGATGGGTCAAACAAACACAGGACTTTCACCTGGGAGACCGCTGTTTGTAAAACCAAAAGTCAACGTTGACTTATTTCAAGTTATGTAATGTTACATAATGTAACTATGACGCTTACGTAATGTAGCCTTATGTTATGTTATGTAGCATTACTATGTTGCTTATGTAACGTAGCCTACTTAACTACGTAACAAACATACTTATTTTATCCCAAAACCAGGGCAGACGCGTCCACATAGGCGAACTAGGCCATTACCCAGGACGGCACTTTGGCAACGGTGGCGGAATGTGGGCCAACTATTCATCATGAGCAAAATAATAATGATAATAATAACAATAATGATATAATAATAAAAAGTAAAAAAGTAACCAATGACAGTAACTACAGGCTGCCTGTCACACCGGGCCAATCTAACACTTTCAGTATTGATCATTTGGACTGATCCTTGTTTTTGTTGACATCTGATTGGCTCAGTGATTTTCATTGTGACCGGTGTTCTAGTGTTCCAGCTGGCCGGTCTGGTTCTGATTCAGGTCAGTGGTGACGTGCTGATACAGACTGAGGAGGTGTCATCTATATATCTATATATCTATAACTATAAAGTGTCCTGAAGGTCTTCAGCATCATCAGATTCTCTTTATACCACAAAAACTGTATTAATGTTAACATTAAATAAAAGTACTGTCCATCTCAAAGTCCTGGAATGAGTTTCTGTCCCAGTCCGTCCCTGTTGTAAATACAGTAGAGCGATAATTGTTTTTCACCTAGAGCAGCAGAAGTGTATGCGCTGGGCCTGCCCAAATGAGTTTTGTTGCCTAAATCTAACCAAATAGTTTCCTCTGAAAATGGAAGTTTATTTTGAAAAGACAGTGTCTGCATGTAACGAGCAGAAACTGACACCACGGGGGGTTGTAGAGCGTCATAGTTTGGAACGTCGGGCCACCGACCAAGCTGCCGTATTTGACCAGTTGGGAGTGAAAAGGTGTTGGAACATGTCTGACATGTCTGGTTGTATGTATTTAACACCGTTGTGCTTATGGTACATTTAGCAAATTCCTGATTCAATGTGTGACTAAGTAAGGGATAATGGTCAGCTAGCGGGTCATTGTTGTGAAAGAATCCCCGACAGGGCGATGCTGATGCTCACAACAATGACCCGCTAGCTGTACATTATCCCGCTTATTACACGGCTACTTACTGAAGAAATCAATATTTTGACACAAAAACGGTCCTCCAGAGTCTGACATCAGAGCTGGGTCCATAGCAACGGTCTGTTATACATAGCAACGGTCTGTTATACATAGCAACGGTCTGCTATACATAGCAACGGTCTGCTATACATAGCAACGGTCTGGTATACATAGCAACGGTCAGTTATACATAGCAACGGTCTGTTATACATAGCAACGGTCTGTTATACATAGCAACGGTCAGGTATACATAGCACCGGTCTGTTATAATTAGCAACGGTCTGGTATACATAGCACCGGTCTGTTATACATAGCAACGGTTTGTTATACATAGCAACGGTCTGCTATACATAGCAACGGTCTGTTACACATAGCAACGGTCTGCTATACATAGCAACGGTCTGCTATACATAGCAACGGTCTGTTATACATAGCAACAGTCTGCTATACAGACCGCAGAATGCCGTGATTGACCAATCAGAATGGAGTATTCAACACAGCCGTGTAATAATTAATTTGAACAGACTTCTTTAACACCTTCTAGCAGGATGATGAAGCCATGAGGAACTTCAGTTTAAGACCATCCAACATCAACATGTTGTCTGGGACATTCAGAATACAGTTCAACTTTTAAATGAAATGTTTAGATTCAGTATTTGCTAATTTAAAATAAAACAGTTTAACTTGTTATAGGATAATTCTAATTCTGCTGGCCTGCTGTGTTTCTGTCAGACAGTAACTGTGTGAAGATGCTGGACCTCGGTGTGGTTCCTCACATCCTCACCCTGTTGGAGCAGCATGTCAACGAAGGAGACGTGTCTGTTCAACATGCTGGACTGAGCGCGCTCAGAAACCTGGCCATTCCTGGTACTGATCAAAGCAACACAGTAGACATATGTATGTTCCATTGAGCAAACATCAAAGTCATTACTTTAACGTTTCACTTTTTAAAGGACAGATTCATAAACATGTTCACACCAAGAAACACATACAGCATCTCTCACTGAGTCATTTCAGAAGCATAATGAAACAAGTCAGATGGGCAAATATCAGAAAACTGAATTTAAATGACAATCAGTCAATGACATGGATGCTCTTTGTGTTTCAGCCACCAACAAAGTGCGGATGCTTGAGGACGGGGTGACTGAGAGGATAAAGACCCTGCTGCGCTCTGACATGCCGCCAGTTCAGTTCAAACTGCTGGGTACGCTCCGCATGATGGTGGATGGACAAGGTGAGCATGTTTAGCATTCAGTACTTAAAGGTATAATATGTAACATTTTCCTAAAAAAACAATGTATAGACTGGTACAAAGATAATTCCTCTCTATCATCACTATGACCCACTAGCAGTGTGTGGTGGTGTCTGGATCTACAGAGACCTTGCAGCCCTCTGCCTGGACCTTCTTCTTATTTCACTGTGTTCAGGACTCTTCTGGGCTTCAGCAAACGGCCTTTGGGCCCCACATGGGGGTGTAACCCCAGGGCCGCCGCTCCCACCACACGCATTACGCGCTGTGCGTAGGGCACCAAGTGCCGGAGGGGGCACCACAATTATAATCATCATCATAATAATCATAATGATGAATTATTTCAATTTAAGATGAAGCACAAGTGCACAACTACAATTGGCATCATTAGACCGTTATAGGCAATAGAAAGACGTACATATTTGCTTGAAATAATAAAATGAATTATGGTGCCCCCCTTCTCCATCATCCTGTGGTTTGTTCCATTGCCATTGTTGTTTTTTATTTTGGCGTCCATGTTAACAGGTCAGAGCAGCCACACAGCTCACCCTTAGGTTTCTGAAGAGTCGTTGTGAAGCTCAAAGAAGGCGGCTCCAGCCATCGCCATCTCGGCAGTGGCGACACAGCTTAACTCCCGGCTAACCCAACAATGGGCAAAGAGGTGGAGCTGAGGAGGGCCTGGGTGACAGACGGTTAGCTGCTAGCGACAGCACTCACCTGTCACTCAAAGCGGCCACACCTTCATTTAGAATAACTTTAAGGCTAAATATAGTTTAAATGGGTGAGTTATATAAACATTCACCCCGTACAGTTGTCATGAACGAGAAATTAGCAATAGAGACCAAAACTGTTTTTTGTAGCAGGCTGTAAACATGTTTATTTCTGCTCTAACGTTGGTCATTTTAACCATAGATTGTATAGGCTATAAGAGGATATTCACCATGTCGGTTGGTTCAGATTGCCGTTTGGAAGTCTCGAGTTCGGCATTTTGGCTGTCGCTATCTTAGTTTTTTGCAACCAGAAGTAACTAGAGAGGGTGGAGCTAAGCACAACTGAACGCTGAATAAGACATTTTTAGACGAACAAAAGGTTACAATTAACTGTGATGAAGTGAAAACACACTGTGAAAGGGTTAAAGTTGTATGACAAAAACACGGACAACTCCCAGACTGGACAACGCCGTGGTAGCAACCCTTTCAATCACAAGGTAGCCCCGCCCCAAAGCATCCCCTGCTTTATGGTCTATGTGACTCTAAATGGGACCATCATTTACTAAATGAACATCATGCTGTATTGAAGAAGACTTGAAACTAGTGATTGAGACCATAAACTCATGTTTATAATGTTTACTGAGGTAATAAATCAAGAGAGAAGTAGACTCATTTTCTCAGAGACTTCTATACAACTAGAGGAGTCGCCCCCTGCTGGCTATCACAAAGAATGCAGGTTTAAGGCACTTCAGCATTGGCTTCGCTTCTCAGACCCGGAGGTTGCCCGCTGATTTTAACATGGCGAACATGGTGATCTATGGGGATTGCCTCGCCTTTGGGGCCAGCCTCAAGTGACCATTTGAGGAACTGCAGTTTTTGGCACTTCCACAATGGCTTCATTTCTCAGTACTGGAGGTTGCTACTTGATTTCAACCTGGGATGAGAAGGGGTTGTTACGTGGCTGTGTTTTTATGTGCTTACGCCCCATACAGTGTTTCCCTGAGCAGGGTGAGCCACTCACACACAGACACACAGGAGGAGGTCAGGAATGAAGCCTGCGCTTCGGCTGCATTCATTCAAAATCCGGCACGGTGGCACCTTCCTGCAGGGTTGTGCGGAGGTGTACGGAGGTGTAGGTGTGTTTATTTGTGCTTTACAGCACAACCACCATGCAACAATCAGAAGATAACCTCTTGTTTCTTTGTGTTTACTGCTTCGGTCACGCTCCATCTCATCATTCACGCCTGGTTGAGCCGTTGAGGAGGGGCCGACCTACGATGCTGCATGTTCTACCTTTAATAGTAGCTTCTAGGTATCTAACAGACAAATAAACAGAGGTTAACACACAGTATACAAACAGTGACACACCACAACAGTCAGTAGCACTGGGTTTGGGTTTGTGGGTGTGGGGGGGGAATAGAGAAGAATATAAAAGAAAGAGAAACAGACAGAGAGAGGAAAAAGAAAGGATATGACCCCCAGCACCAGAGGGTTCAAGAAGGTCTGATTATTATTATCACAAGCCTGTTCTTTTAGTGATTAATCAATAGATCATGTGGCCTGTCCCATCACAGGTTCCCAGAGGTCAGTTTAAACATTCCTGTTCCCAGGGGGAGAAATCCGTTTGATTATAATATATTTAAGAGATTGTTTTTGCCTTGCGTTACTCGCTCAATTTTTACTGCGGGATCCTTTGTGTTTGTTGGACATGTTGGAAAGGAGGAGGGGGCTGCCTCCACGTAGATACCAACAACGTTTCGTCAACCATGGCCCGAATAAGCACTATTATAGTATACAGTATGTACGTGTTGTGGAAGTCCCAGATACATCAGACAACCACACGCTGATTGAAACAATCCAATGCTCGCTTCTTCGCATCGCATACAGTCGGGTGTCAGACGAGGGTTTTTCGCCCTTCCACTCGGTGGCAACCATATTTATAATATATAATATAATATAATATTTCCTGAATGTTTTTGATTTGACACCTTCCTGTGAACATTTTTAAATGTATTTCCCCTTTTCTCTGCTATGCTGTGTGTGTCAGAGGAGGCAGCTCTGGTGCTGGGGAGGGATGCCGTGCTGCTGGCTCGGGTCATGGAGTGGTGTGAAGCCAAAGACCACGCAGGAGTCCGAGGAGAAGCCAGTCGCCTCCTGGCTGCCCTCATCAGACACAGCCGCAGCCCCGTGAGCCCATTTATTCTCATCTGGTAGCACAAGTTAGAGCTAAAACGCACAGTTTCTTTCTTCTTGGTAATCCGAGCCAGTGTGTTTCAGTTTAACGTAATGACAGTATACATGTGCACTAGGGATGTCACGATACCAGAAATCTAGTAGTCGATACCAATACCAGTGAATTTCCACGATTCTCGATACTAATTCGATACCACGGTAAAAAACAACAACAACAACAATAAATCCCCTGTACTGTAATTCAACATGTGCGCTTTTATTAAAAACATTTGAACATTACAAAAACAGAAGCATGTAGCCTTTAAGTAATAAATAAAAGAATTGACCCATTTAGTTCATTTTGGCGTATCAGCAGCATGTTATCAATCGATAGTCAGACGACGGACGCTACATACTGACCATGAACGCATCTGGTCCTTCAGCTCAGAGTAGCAGGAGTAGGAGCAGAGGATTTATTGTTGAAGTGAAAAGCAAACGCACCTATTTGGCAATATTTCACGTTTAATCCCAACGCTATAAGAGAACCAGAATGTTAATGAGGTAATCGCTGCGAGCCGTCACAGCCGGTGTGCACGGAGCAGCGGCGCCAGGTAGACCCCCGCAGCGGAGCCCCCCCGCAGCAAAAGCTCTACTGGAGAGGTCTGACACACCGCCACCCGACGGTAAAGATCAGAGTCAGCGCTCTGCACATGTTGACCGTCATCTTTCTTGTAAAATGTCCGGTGTAATCGGTAACACCGGTGTTGTCACAAGTTTATTAACCGGTGGGAAGTTTTCCTCACTGACACATCACTACCAATGACCGCTACAGGCATCGTACGGTACCTTCGGTACTGTAGAAAAAGGGTAGCGTCACTTTTTTAGAATTTGGGCATCAACTTTGTATCGGTTCTCGTGACATCCCTAATGTGCACACACATTAACTGAACATCTATAATGAGCTAATATCCTCTCTCTGACAGGAAGTTGTCCATGCTGTGGCCAAAGCAGATGGAATTCGGCACCTTATCTCCATGGCAACAAGTGAACATGTCATCATGCAGAACGAGGCCTTGGTTGCCCTGGCGATAGCGTCTGCCATCGACATTGGTAAAGTAATTTCAGAGATTATAAAGACAGAGGTTCTGGGCATGTCAGAATAACTCCTAGAAGGTTTGACTAGTGTAGAAGGTGTAAAAGTATGTTCATGTCTCTCCTTTCATACATGACCTGCCTGGACCCTGGAACAGGTTAGGACAGCTCTGTAGCTTTTTTAAATCCTGAAGGAGGAGAATGTTGTTCCTGCTAAGCCTAGAAATAGGACCAAAGATCTGTCTCTCTGAGAATTGTTGGCCAATTAGGACTCATTTTAACACTCCGAGATGCTTGATAAATAGCCTTATGGCCCCGATGTGACTCCATAGACCCCTCATGTCAGAGGACCAGAGCTTTAACTGTTAATGTGCTCACAAACCTCCACAGCCCAGTCGCCATAAACAATGTTGGCATTGTGCGTTTCTGCAAACCACAAATGTGTTGACTGTTGCCTTGTTTATTTTTTGTGTTTTCGGGGGTGGGGATGTAGTATATCCAGCGACTGTTGTTGAAAGTAACGTGGTATAATAATGTGTATTACAAGCAAGACAATCCATTACGGGCCGGTGGGTCAACAAACACAGGACTTTCACCCAGCAGACCGCTGTTCCTGTCCTGTGTGAAACCTAAAGTTGTGTAATGTTACATAAGAAGATCCTCTAAGGGCAGCTGTTATTTATTTACGCTAGTTACGTCATAAAATGTATTTATCAAACATATTTTGGTTTGGAAACGTCCACATTCAACCTATCCCGTGGTTTGCAGAAATGTACAATGCCAGCAGTTTTCTGGCGACTCTGTTGACCTCCAATGGGCCAGATTTCTTTTTTTTTTGCATCCCGTGCAATGTACTGTTTTTCTATTTTCGTTGTAAAAGATGCAATTCCTTTTTTAATAAGCTTAACATATATTCCAACCATAATGAACATAATATTTATATTTTTAAAGGGACATGGAACTCAAAATGGTGAATTTGTAACTAGACTGTGTTGGTGGACTGTTAATATATTTAGATTTGATCATCTCTATTTCCTTGTTCAGACACTGGGTTTGTAAATAGTTGGACAGTATTTGGGTACACAGTGTGTTGTGGAAAACTTGTACTTCAGGTCAATCTTCACTTGATGAATAAGCAGAAGAATACCTTGATGAACCCCAGTTGTCTGTACTTGAATATAAGTTTATTACAACATAAATCTGATCAGAGAACCTTTTGGCACAGCAAGAAACATTGAACACTGCTCTACTCTTAACGTGGCCTCGGCCATCCCTCCGTCTCTCTGCAGCAGATACATGCACACAGCTTCTTTAGTCATTCACAGGGTCGAGGACACGATTGGACATGATTCTGTGTATTCAGTGTGATGCATAAACCGTAACTCTCAGCCTGCTGATATTCCATCAGTGTTCAGCACAAACACACTTTCCATTTGGTTTCATGTTGTTTTGAACGTGGTGAAGCTGCTTGTTCCAGTAATGACTCCTCATTTACAGGCTTTGCAGAGTGTGTTTATACCTATGTACGGATATGGAACACAACTCTAAATGAAGTTTTAGATTTTCTGTAACATGCTCACAATGCTTTTAGCTTTTAACAGTTTAAACAGGGTAATTCATAAGAACCAAACCATGTTTTTATATAAGTTGTAGCCCACGAAAAAGAAGTCAGGAAAATTGTACGTTGTTGTTTGATTCTAACTAATGTAGAAGTGGAGAGGAAGAATGACGAGCTGCTGGGTGTGAGTAACAATCAGCACCACACTGGTTGGACAGCTGCGCCTCGGCTCACCAGGGTTTATTATTAGCCCATGACTAAAAAAACATGTATAATGCCCAACTGGCTGTATGTTCCACTACTGTAATGGATTATGCAGAAACGAAGAACCAACTGTTACAAAGATAGTACAAGATAAGATAGAACATCCTTATTTTTTACACAATTAAAGGAACAATTCGATGGATCTACCGGCAGAAATGGAATATAATATTAATAAGTATGTTTTCTTTAGTGTGTAATCACCTGAAAATAAGAATCGTGTTTTCGTTAGCTCAGAATGAGACATGAGTCCGCCTCGTTGCTCCTCCATGTCTCTACAGTAGCCCAGAACGGACAAACCAAACTTAACTTTTCCTGCTCGGGCCGGAGTCGATAACGTAGTGCCGCTCTCTCTCTCTCTTGCTTCACCACTCACTTCCCGCATACGCACACACTCTAAGCACTCTACTCTTACAACAACTGGCTCCAGAGAGGGCCATAAGCCACCGTAGCAATCCTACACGCTTGGCACACTGGAGATTTTTAATCTGCAACCTCACCGCTAGATACCGCCAGATCCTACACACTGTTCCTTTAAGCTAAAACCAAACAAAAAATAAGAGGGATATACAAAAAGAGCAGGGAAAACCCGAGAGCAACTGTTTGCTTATAGTATCAAGAGAACACAAAAACATCGCAGGAGAATTCAAAACTTCAAAAACAAATAGAGACGTGGCCCCTTAGGGTCACTCTAGAGCTCGTAATGACATAGATGCAGGCAGATGCAATCAATGGGCTACACCAAGGAATACACAGGACTAAACCTTCAAACTACTAACTCTTTGGGTTTATTTCAAGACACAATGTCATGACACCTTCATGTATGCATGTATATGTGTGTTTATCTATATGTTTGTATGTGTGTGACCACAGAGTCGATGAAGGACCCGTTTGGGGAGGCGGAGCTGTTGTCCATGCTGAAAAAGATGTTGGAGGATCCTGTAGGGGCAGTCGAAGTCAAGTTCAGTGCTTTAGGTCTCATCTGCAGCCTGGCTAACTCCAGTATGTGTTTGACTTTACACACATTCACAGAAATTATGTTCCACCACAAAATTACACATATTTTAGCATGTCTTTCAGCAACATCTGTGCAATCTGCAGTGTTCTGCAGTGGCGCATTGAAGGAGCAATGTGTAGGATTTATTGGCATCTAACAGTGAGATCACTTGCCCCCTCCCTCTCCGAGCATGTTGGAGAACTACGGTGGCCTCCAGGTAATGTAAAAGGGGAAAGTCTCTGTCTAGAGCCAGAGTTTGGTTGCTACTACTACTGTAGAAACATGGAGGAGCAATACGGAGGACTCCGTGAAGAGGACCTGCTCCCTATGGAGATTAGACGGCTCATTCTAAGCTAACAGAAACACGATTCTTGGTTTCAGGTGATTATACACTAATGAAAACATAATTCTGAACATTATATTCCAGATCTGCCAATAAATCCACCTAGGTCCTACACATTGGTCATTGTATTTTCAGCTTCCAGCTCAAAATCACAAATGATCAAAGAATATCTGTGGTCACACAGGGCCGTCGAAAGGGGGTTGTGAGCTCCTGTGCGAACTTGACGTGTGATGCCCTGCTCATTGACATGCATGCGCCTGAATCACATGCACATAGCAATTTTAGTCCTACTGCCACAAGGGGTCTTAAGGGGGCTTAGCCCCGTCAGTTGTATTTTTTGCCCCCTCTGTTTAATCTTTATGTATCTATAGAAAAATAGCAAAAACAATATTATTGGCTGAGATACATGATGTGAATATTGCTTAGCTTGTTTTGGAACCATGGACAGCGCTGTTTGTTGTGTGTAGGAGCGGCGCTGTCCGTAACACTGAAACAGAGAGAGATCGATAGACAGACAGACAAACAGACACACAGACAGTATAGTAAATATATAGTGAATAGAACTGCCCTAATTCCATTCTCCCCCTATTTTAGTATTCCACAGACAGAATGGAAATGAGATAGATAGATAGATAGATAGATAGATAGATAGATAGATAGATAGATAGATAGATAGATAGATAGATAGAAGTCTATGTTTAGGTTGAAAGAACTATGGAAGTGACGTTACTTAAATACATAAGTTACGTGACAAATAAGTCAACTAGGAATACGGCAGGAATCCAACAAGGCAGGGACTAACGACAGACAAAGGCAGACGACCGGATACTGAAAGAGGAAAAGCACAAAGACTAAATACAGGATGGTTAGACACAGGTGAAGCAAGTCAGGGCGGGGCAAACAATCACAAAGAAGGGAAAACACAAAGACCGGAATTAAACCTGACATGATTTGAGGAACAGGTAGCCTGGGGGCTGGAAAGGGGCAGTGCATGAGATCCCAGGCAGACAACCTGGGGGTAGGGCAGAGCAGGGAAACTCAGGCAGACAACCTGGGGGCAGGGCAGAGCAGGGAAACTCAGGCAGACAACCTGGGGGCAGGGCAGAGCAGGGAAACTCAGGCAGACAACCCGGGGGCAGGGCAGAGCAGGGAAACTCATGCAGACAACCTGGGGGCAGAGCAGGGAAACTCATGCAGACAACCTGGGGGCAGAGCAGAGCAGGGAAACTCATGCAGACAACCTGGGGGCAGAGCAGAGCAGGGAAACTCATGCAGACAACCGGGGGGCAGGGCAGAGCAGGGAAACTCAGGCAGAC
>CAKAKR010019178.1:1004-16513 GCA_916700685.1 Adelosebastes latens
AATTCTCCAGATCTCGATCCAATGGAGCATCTGTGGGATGTGCTGGACGAACAAGTCCGATCCACGGAGGCCCCACCTCGCAACTTCCAGGACTTAAAGGATCTGCTACTGACGGTTTGGTGCCAGATACCACAGCAGACCTTCAGAGGTCTAGTGGAGTCCATGCCTCCACGGGTCAGGGCTGTTTTGGTGGCAAAACGGGGACCTACTGAATATTAGGCAGGTGGTCATCATGTTATGGCTGATCGGTGTAGCTTCAAGACAGCAAATGACTACAGTGTGTGATCTAAGGATATATTCACGATTATAAAACGGGTAGCTCAAATCAAACAATCTGATTGGTTCATAGCTATGATATGATATAATACACACATACCACTGTTATGACATCTAATTCTTTTGCACTTTCAGTATCACTCCATGTCTGAGAAATAACAGCCCGTTCGCAAGAAAAGGCGTATAAATGCCACAATAATGCACAAGGCCAATGGCCCCTTGGCCCCCCCCTTACTTCCGGTGCCCATGACCTGAACCCTGATCTGAACCTTTTCCCTGCCTCATTCCTGTTCACCCATTGATTCTCAGTTATTTCTGTTTGGACTTGCTACCCATGCCAGTAGGCCTAAGCTTATGTATCTTCACTTTTTCAATAAATCACTGAAGTGTTCCTGTCCATAGGGAAGACGAAATAGGTTTGAAAAATGTTGCCTGCTGATGTTGGCCTTTCTGGCATTCACTCTGCCTAAAATGTACATACTGTATACTGCAGGTCAATACTCATTATCTCTCACTATTGGGCTCCCCCCCCTCTAAAGGGCCAGTCTGTGTAAATACAGACTCCAGTTGAGTTTCCCCAGGAGAAACATACGAGCTTGTCCCCTCATGTGTCTGATCAAAGTCAGAGAGAGGGGAAACAAAAACAGTTGAAAAAGACAAACTGAGTGAAGGGAACATCTTGAGCTGAAAATAACACATCCATCAGTGTGTTTCAGTCCCAGCTGTGGATACACTGGAATTAATCAGGAGGGCACAGCCATGCAGAAACAAAGTCTGTGATGCAGGCCAAAAGAGGCCTTTTAAATCCCACTGCGTTTACAGATTGGTTCCAAACACTGTGACGTTTCCCAAATACACCTGATTTGATGACATGCGACCTACAGTATATGGTGGCCCATGTAGATGTAGCAGCCGGTAGCTGCCATCGCTACCTTTTGGTTCTAATTTGTTGTCTTTTCACTTTTATCACTGGAGCACATACAGTATGGCCTATGACAGAGATACACTCATCTATCGGAAAAGGAAGCGCACTGATTGGATAAAGTGCAGTGGACCTTGAGACGATCACTGCCCACGGCATCTTCCGACCACCCGGTAAGACCAGCCGGACCAAACGCCATCGAGGGTTTGGATCAGTGGCGTAGGCAGAAATCACAGTGTGTGGGGGGGCACAGAGAAAATCAGGTGGGCCTGTCCCGTCCAAAACCAAACATCTACTTGTAAGATTCTGAAAGGCAGATGTTAACCAAAACAGGCCATGCATCACAGTTTAGCCTTCATCATCATCATCAGAGGGAATGTTCCAGGCACCTGACATGTAGATTTATCTTCTTTCCTCACTCTTGTTCAGATTTGTTCACCTTGTTTTTAGCTGCATTTCTATTTCCGTCGTACAATGAGTTCAAAATAATCAGAGTCAGACTCCTGGTAGCCTACATGTATGTGTGGAGGTCTACTCATACCAGGACACTCAAGCTGATTCTGATCCAACAAGAACAAACAGACAGGTAGGACGGCCAAAATAAAAATATAAAAATGTACGTTCCCTCCCCGGTCCCCAAACTACAGTCGCAGGACTTCAATTTTAAGTTTAGTAAAAAAGATTTATTACTAAAAATCAAGTTAACAAACAATAAAATGAAACAATATAACTCAGGGTGAACAAAGGCCAAAACAACAAACTAAATCATTTATCTGACTAACCCTAAACAAAATAAACAAGCAAACATCTGGCTCCCTAGGATACAGCAGAAACAGGAGAAAAGATTATAAAAGAAAAACCTACAACAAGTTACACAATTACGAAGCCAACTAGGGCACTAGGGCTACTGATACAACTGTAGATCACAGATCACAATGGTTTGGAGGCCGAGGACAGAACAAGGCTGCTGTCAGACTACCTGAGCATTTTAAACTGCAGACATGATGGTTGGACCAATCAGCAGCTGACACACCCAGACCGAACCCACACCTCCAGCCAATCAGAGAGAGAGCACCTAGATGGGAAACAAAGATCCTCACCAGACAAAGACACTCACTCTGACACAAAACACAACCACATTTCAATATACGGTTGAGAACTTCTTCCTCCTGCTCCTCAGGCTTCTGTTCGTCAGTGTACAGGTGTTTCTGTTTAACAGGTGACTGTGTTATCTGGTGACTTTCAGCAAATATTATACTCGTAGTAACTTTAATGTAACTGGTTGACGTAGATAATAAACACAGAGGAGTATTTATTTAAAATGGATAAAGTATAATTCTAGTCTTTCTGTTGGTCATTTGGACAGCTGCCGTCACTACGAGCGACCACGAGGCCGAGAGACACCGGCTGTACGCTGAGTGAGAGAGGAGGGGCTGCTGTGAAATGCTCTACCACTTTATGGTCGTAGTCAGATAAGTGAAACAGCGCTGACTGCTATTCGCTTGATGATCCAGCAAAAAAAGGAAGCCTTCTGATTGGGTGGACCCAGGCCCACCTAGGCCCACCCACAGCTACGCAGCTGGCCAGGATGGGAGCTAAGCTAACCCAGATAGGACCTAAGACTAGGCTGATGTCTGGTCACAGGAAAATAAGATGGATGAAATAAGTGACTGTGACTGTTGTGCCCACATCTTTACAGAGACCCGGCTCCATCGTGGCATCCCGGATCAAGTTACAGAGTGCAGGACACAGGTGGGACGAGAGGATGCTCAAACAAATTCAAGGTTGATGGACGATGTTTCCCTCGTGTGGTATTTTTAATGTTAAGATACCTGTGAATTCACTGGTCATGGTCATGACTTGAGTCTGACACAAATCCATGCCTCTGTTGTTTGACACCTTATCATTTTCAACTTTATCCATGTTAGTGTAAATATGGCCTTAAATTGTTCTGTTCTGTAACAGGTGCATTTTGGTTCCTTTGGTTTGCCCTAGTCTAAAAGCTCTTAAGGCCCAGACGCACCAAACCGACATCAGAGAACTAGCGGCGACAAAAGCCGTCTATTGCGTCGCCTCACGTCGCCTGTGTCTTGGCCAAAAAGTTGCACTCGAACACAACTACCAGGTACGTTCTGCGCCTGCATGAGATTAAATAACTCTGTAGGTAAGTCTGTATTCGTCATTCAAAAAGGGAAACCAGAAGACAGAGGACGGCGGATATACAAGCCGTTGTTATGACATGTACATGAAATGAAGCGGCGTCTGCCGACCATTTTCACACCGCTCTCACTCATCACTTAGCGTCATTCCAGATGTTCATGTCGCTGTGAAAATATCCGTGTGTTAGAACGATCAGATGAGATGAAGATGAACAATGAGAAGAGTCCTCTGTGTTTGCCCTCTTGACTTTACTCGTTGGCTTGCTTTCCTCACTTCCGTGCACTCTTCTAGTGCGCTGATTAGCTAAAGCTGAACAGCCAATCAGAGTGATTTCTCTCAGCGACGGGCTCCGCGACCAATTCAACGCGCTGAATCTGCCAAAAAACCTCCAACACGGCCCGACGGTGCGGGACAGACGCACATGGACGGCCCCAAACTGGCCGGCTTGGTGTGTCAGGGCCTTTAGAGAACGCTTCAAAACACTCTGAGTAAAAGCAAATGGAGCAACCCATAAGCAGATGGCAGCTGTATGTGTGAGTGAACTCACTGTGTGTGTGGGTTGAGGTAATTATACAACTTTTACTACAACAGCATCACAGTAATATGTATCACAGCTGTGGGGAAATTACACTCACACATGGAACCACACGAATATACATTCACAAATATATTTAATTGTTCTGTACCTCCACCTTTATTACCTATCCACCGGAAACACACACACTAAGTGAACTTCCTTCAGATCTCTAGAAGGGTCTCTAAGGCAAAGTGTCAAACATTAGATAATCATTCCTGGCACTGTCTTGCTCTGTGTGTCTTGTATGTGTGCTGGAGCTCTGGAAGAAATTAGGAAACTCTTCCGCCTCAATATGTTCAACATGAATGAAGCAGACCTGTATGAAAAGCCGGGTTTTAATCAGTGAGACTGGAATTAAGTTTCACATCAACATTTTAATCAATTGCAGTCTGGACGGTTTTCAGGGATTTGGTCTCTGATTGAAATATTCAGTCAGTCCTTAAAAGTGCTCTATTCGATATGAAGGGCATTAATATAGCAGCAAACGGCTATTGTCAATGTAAAGATATAGAGTCTCTCTCCCTCTGTGTGTGTTGTAATCAGAACTTCTCTGTGCTTTGTTGACATCCTGGCCGCGCGTGCTTCTATGCCAGGATCAGACTACACAATATTTTTGATGGTTACGATGGTCACTATGTCAGATTAGACGATTGAGAGTCATAAATTCTTGTCGTGACTTGGCTGCGACACATGACAGACTACATGTCGGTCCCCTGTTCCGACAATACACACTCTCCCGGCACCGCCGTCTTAATATACGGGCTTACTGGGGCTCAAGCCCAAACGTCGTACTATTGTATATCAAAAAATTTCATAAAAAAAGTCTTAGTATAGCATGTTAAAAAATGTCATGATAAAAAGTCATAGTATAGCAAGTCAAAATAATTTATATAAAAAAGTCTTAGTATAGTATGTCGAAAAATGTCATGAAAAAAATCATAATATGGTTTGTCAAAGAATTTGGTGAAAAAAGTCATAGTATAGTATGTTAAAAAATATTATGAAAAAAAGTCATGTTATATTATGTCGAAAAATGCCATGAAAAAAATGTCATAATATAGTATATCGAAACATTGAGTGAAAAAAAGTCATATCATAATATGTCAAAAAAATTCCTGTAAAAAAAGTCATACAGATGGTACGTGTTTCATTTAACAGGATTGCCACCACGCTACCAGTGTGACGTCGCGGCGGTAAAAGGGGGGGATGTATGTGGGCTGTACTTGATAACTAGAGACGCCAGATGGCAGCAGAGAGCTTGAATCTTGATTACAGGATTTTATGATACTGTATACAGTACCCCCTTTGACCACAACATGGTCAGCAATGGCAGAGGGGCGCTGTCCGTATTTCCGTTACTTTGCTGAAAGCTTAAGTCAAATTATGAGATATTGGAGTATTATGTTGTAGTGAATAAATCTCGTTCAAGCTGATATTCACTTGCTGGCTTTCACTAAAATAGTTCCTGACATCTGTCAGCTGTTTCTCCGCTGTGGAAGGATTGGAAGGAAGGAAGCATTGTAAACGGTATCTTCACCTTTGCTCAGAGTTTTTTTTATATTTTTAGAAGTCATTAAAAGCTTGCGGTATCTAAAGCTTCTGATGTGTCCCCAAGTTTACGGTCTACTGTATGCATGGCTCCACGAAGCAGATCAAAAGCGACCCCACGTACACGAAAGTATTTCAATTAGACCTCTGTACTATGATTAATTTGAATGTTTGAGACTAATGTCTATCAGTCGGTTTGAAAATCTTATATTAAATGTAATATTAAATTACATTTCCCATTTGTTCTTCATTAATCTTACTGTCGTTCAAGTCTTTCCTTTGGATTTATTAAATAGGCTTACCAGGCGCACAACGGGATCCTCCATGCATAAAGACGCAAAGGTGGTGGTGTTTTTTACTACAACCTTCCATGAGATAAAAAATAAAAAACTTTTTCTAGCAGGTGAATATCTGACTGAGATGTGTTTGTCTTACTGACTGACTGCGTGGGGATCCGAGAAAAGGGCTTTCAAAACGTCCGTAAAATAATATCAAGGATATAATAGTTATCTGATCATAACTATTATCTGAGGACAAATGGTGGAATTTAGGCCTATTTCATTTTCTGTGTTTAGGATATTTTCTTATTATTCATTTACTTTTTCCCAACGAGTGGTACAGTATTAGTCAGGTGGGGAAAGCCATAATTTGTGCCCGGCAGCCCGGTACTATCTAGCCATAGCACAGTGATTTTCTACAGTATATGTTACCCACACACTGAATGAAGACACTGTTTTTTTCTATCCAGGTGCCAGGTACATTTATTACACTGTAAACAGTAAAAGAACAGTCATGGATCAACGTCGGCTTTGTTGTATACTGTTATCCTGACTGTCTTATGCTCGTACTGGGCTGACTTCCGGCTACAGAAGAATAACTAAATATAACTAACTAAATATAACTAACTAAATATAAAGTAATGAAATTAAAGTAATTCGGTGCACAATATAACATTAGCTAAGTCTGTCATGAAACTAACATTACCAAAACACAATGGCAACTGTGCAGCCTCTATTACACACTCTGTAAAAGACTTATTATATTGTAGCCGTGCGCCTTGGGTTCGTCTAACTGATATAATATAAAAATAACAAACGACGTGGTGAACGACAAGTGAGCAGCAACTGCCGCCAACTTTATTTATTTATCCTTTCACACCACAACAGACCCGTAGCGGAAGCTCCCCCAACTCGTCTTCCTGCCCTATGGCAACAGAAAAAGGACCAAACATCTTCTTCGCCAAAATACAGTCTTAAACCATGAACAAGTGTAGGAGAATCTGTTACACATCTCCTCTCCTCAACTGGAAACGTCCCCGTTTCTTAACCAAAATAACAGCTGATAACAGTAATGAACAGTTTATTCCATCCTCTGTGTAAACAATACCTCCTATAAAACAGTGCTTAACTCCAGAAAACATTAAAGTGCAACAAGTCTTTAAGGTGCGAAGGGGGTCGCACCACTCTCCCCCTGCGAGACTGAGTGGGTTCAGACCCCACTGAGTCCCCCCCAAGTCCATAATCTAATCCTCCAGTCTGAAACTGACCCTCCCCAACAGGAAGCCGGGAGGCTGGCAAAGCCCCAAAGGCGGGAGGGAAGGTGAAGGGAGAAGGAGTAGCAGGAACAGTCTGTGTTGGTAATGGCAGAGTGTAAGGTTTGAGTCTGTCATTGTGAACAACCTGGGCTCGTTCCATTGAGTCCAGGGGGTTGATGATGCAGTATGTCAGTGCAGCTTCCCCTGCAGAAGCCAGCACCTGCACCATCCGATATGGGCCCTTCCAGTGTGGCGCCAGCTTGGTACGGCTCTCAGTGGGGTTATTTAGCCATACCAGCGCACCCACGCTGTAGGCACGGTGGCAGCTACGCTCATCATATTACAGTTTCTGTCTCTCATGTGCTTCTGCCACGTTGAGCCTAGCCATGCTGAATGCTGACTCCAGATGCTCCGCCATGGACAACATGGCGTGCTTGTACTGGAGTGCTTGGAGGTGTTGTATGCAAAAGCTTGCTTCATATACATGTCCAACTCACCCCCATGAGAAAGCAACATCTTAGCCAGCTGATCGATCAGAGTTCTGTTATGACGCTCCACCATGCCATCAGACTTGGGGTAGTAAGCAGTGGTGCGTGTTTTTGTTTATGCCCAACAGTTTACAGAGGCTCTGAATTACCTCTGCCTCAAAGAGAACTTCCGGGACACATAGTCCTCAAACAGGCAATGGGCCACTGTTTGAGCTGTCTGGTTCTGTAGGGCGTACAAGTCTACAAACTTAGTGAAGTAGTCCTGCACTACTAAAATGTATCTGTTTCCCTGGGAGGTCAAAGGCAACTCCAAAATGTCCGCAGCCACCCTCTGAATCAGGCGGACAGCCTGAGACCTTCCCATGGGTGCTCTCTGCCGGGGAACTGGGCACCTCCGGGTCTGACAGGCTCTGCATTGCTCACACCACTGTTTAATGTCTCTCAACATAAAGGGCCAGTAATAATAATAATAACAATAACTTGGATTTATATAGCGCCTTTCAAGAAACCCAAGGACGCTTAACATAGACATAAAAAACACAACAAACGGAACATAGCAGTAGCTAGAGACCATAGGCCTTGGTGAAGAGGTGGGTTTTGAGAAGTCTTTTGAAGCTGTCCAGAGATGGTGCGTTGCGGAGCTCTATGGGGAGAGAGTTCCAGAGGGTGGGGGCTGTCACACTGAAAGTTCTGTCCCCAAAAGTTCGCATTTTTGTGTGGGGGATGGAAAGCTGACCCGTGCCTGAGGAGCTCAGGTTCCGGGACTGTGTGTAGGGGTGGAGGAGGTCAGATAGGTACTGTGGTGGAGCCAGGGCATTGAGGGATTTGTAGGTGAGGAGGAGGATTTTGTAAGTGATGCGGGACTTGACCGGGAGCCAATGGAGGTGGATGAGGCTAGGGGGGAGTAGTAGGATTGCCTGGCCTTCTCCCACACACGTCCTGCTGAAAAGTGTGCGCCGGCTGGCCCCCCATGTAACTGCTGCAGGAGCTCCGGCACCATGGAATGGGGAATCACCACCTGAATTTGCTCCTCCCCCGAGGATGCAGATTGCACTGTCCGACACAGCAGTCCCTCAATGAGTGACAGACGGTTAAACTCAGTCCATAGTTTCCTCAGATTAGCAGAGGACCCCCTGAGGAGCCTGCAAGGCGGTCTCGTTGTGCCCTGTTCCAACCAAGCCAACACTGTGCTAATGTCCGTGTCCTCGCGCTGCAAGGGCAGCAGCTCCGAGTCCCTGATGGAGAGAGAATAGGTATGCTGCGGGTTCATGTGTGTCGTGTCTGGAGATGAGGAGCAGTTTGGCTCCTCCACAGAGGCAATGGTGAGCCCCCCAGCTGAAGTGTCCGGGTCAACAGGGGGAGGGGAAACAGGCCGGCGGGACAGTGCATCCGCATTGTTATGACGGGAACCGTCCTTGTGAATCATGACCCAGTCCAACGGGTCCAGCTCCAAAATCCACCTACTCCTCCAGGGGACGATGGTCAGTTATGATGGAGAAAGTAGACAGCCCCACATAGTGTTTGAATTCACATACTGCCCACACGACTGCCCATAGTTCCCTATCAAACGTGGACCACCGCTTTTGTGTGAGGGAGAGAGCCTGGCCCTCGAGGCCCTCAACTTCCTGTACCAGCATCGCTCCCACTGCATCTTATGAAGCGTCAGTGCAGATTTTAAATGGGAGTGCAAAATTTGATAAGCACCTGCCTGAGGTAGGTAAAAGCCGCCTCACACTCAGCAGTCCACTCAAAGGGCACATTTTTTCCTACCAAGTGATTCAGCGGTGCAGCATGTTGTGAAAAGTTTCTCATGAACCTCCTGTAATATGAACAGAGGCCCACAAAAGCTCTAAGCTCCGAGGGGGTGCAGGGGGTAGGCCAGGTTCTCACCTTTTCAGTATTACGAGGGTCAGGCTGGAGGCCCTGCCGAGAGACCACATGGCCCAGGAAAACCACATGGTCCTTGGCGAAGTGGCATTTGTTTGGATTGAGCTTCAGGCCAGCCCACTGTATCCTGGACAGAACCTCCTCGAGGTGAAGGAGGTGACCCTCGAACGAGCGACTGTAAATCAGTATAGCGTCCAAGTACACCATGCATATATGCCAAGGGAGGCCCCTCAGGACGAGCTCCGTCATACGCTGGAAGGTGGCCGGAGAGTTGGTCAGACCCATAGGCATGGCCCGCCACTGGTACAGCCCCCTGCCAGTTGTAAAGGCCGTTTTCTCACAGTCCTCCTCAGCTACTTCCACCTGCCAGTAGCCGTTCGAAAAGTCAAGTGTGCTGAACCAGGATGAGCCGGTCAGGGCATCAAGGCTGTCATCCACTAGTGGAAGTGGGTGTGAGTCTCTGATCGTCACCGAGTTAAGGCGACGATAGTCGATGCAAAACCTCCATTGTCCCCCCTTTTTTCTAACTAGCACCACCGGGGCTGCCCAGTGGCTGCAGCTCTCCTCCACGACTCTGTCACTCAGCAGACCAGCCACCCGCCGCTCAATCTCCGCTCTTTTCTCAGGAGATGTGCGATATGCACGCTGTTTGGTAGGGGGGTGGTCACCGGTTCTAATACGGTGTTTCACTAAGGTGCACTTGCCCGTGTTTCTACCAGACAGGTTGAAAACATCAGTAAATCTATGAAGGAGTTCCAACAGCCCTGCCCTGCCAGGCGAACTTCTGGCGAACCGTGCCATGCTGGGTTTAAAAGGATCTTCGTCTCAACACCACATGTCAGAAACTACAAACAGCTCGTCAAAAAACCCAAAATAACACCGCTGCCACCAATGTAGCCGTGCGCCTTGGGTTCGTCTAACTGATATAATATAAAAATAACAAACGACGTGGTGAACGACAAGTGAGCAGCAACTGCTGCCAACTTTATTTATTTCTCCTTTCACACCACAACAGACCCGTAGCGGAAGCTCCCCCAACTCGTCTTCCTGCCCTACGGCAACAGAAAAAGGACCAAACATCTTCTTCGCCAAAATACAGTCTTAAACCATTAACAAGTGTAGGAGAGTCTGTTACACAATCGACCACTGAACATAGATGACTGATTATATCAACCTCTGAACATATTACAGACTAATTATATCAACAACTGAACACATTTGTTTTCAATGTCACCGCATCTTAGATGGGAATACATTCATAAAGTCAATACACAACTGTTAACTGTACCGCTAGCGGGCCAC
Organism: Adelosebastes latens; assembly: GCA_916700685.1. Classification (NCBI taxonomy): domain Eukaryota; kingdom Metazoa; phylum Chordata; class Actinopteri; order Perciformes; family Sebastidae; genus Adelosebastes; species Adelosebastes latens. Next base: position 11,699 of record CAKAKR010019178.1, read on the forward strand.
GGGCCTAGAATAGCTATTCAAGCTAGCGTTAGCTAGCGGCCTTACTCCCTGACGTACATCACGCTTATAAACATAAACACATGGCCCCCTAAAAGATAATAGACTTAACACAACAATATCAGTACCGTATATGGCGCTTGTGTACGTCTCTCATCTGTAAACACAGTAAAAGAACAGTCATGGATGAACGTCGGCTTTGTTGTATACTGTTATCCTGACTGTCTTATGCTCGTACTGGGCTGACTTCCGGCTACAGAAGAATAACAGCACCAGTCGCTGACATGCCATAGCCACTACCGCCACCTACTGGCAGATACAGAATATTGTCTTAAAACTACTTGACACTAAAGCAGGTAAGTTTACTGTCCTTCCTTCTGTCTTTTAAGTGACACAAAGCACTTTAAAAATGATAATGGTAATAATAATGAAAAATAAAAATAACCATGGTTAGGGGACCAAAATAATAACACAGGTAACAACTCAGTATTTCTGGCCACAATCCTTATCACTAAAATGTCCAGGGTGCCACACTGACTTTCGTTTTTAGTTTGTGGTCGAAGTGGAGAGGAAAACACACGGACGTTAAGGCTGTTCTTCATACAGAGTTATCCTCTATCAGCCATCCAGGCATGTGTGTGTTCAGTAACACGTGAGTAGAGTGTTACATTTGTTGCCTTGAGTTTATATTGATGTTGTAATGTGTTGTATTGTCATCCACTGTTAGCTTAAAGTCCGCTACCCAGCAAACATGTCTCTTCGGGGCCCATGTGGGGCCACTGCGGGCAGAACCCACATTAGGCAGAGTGGGCCCTCACTGGGGCCCATTGTAGGCCCGCACCCTGGGGGAAACTGTGGGCACACTAGGTCCCCCAGTGTGGGCCCCACACTTTGGGCTGGGTGTGGGCTGACCCACTGAGGCCCCACCTGGGCCCCAAAGTGTGGGGCCGGCATGTGCCCGCATTTCACGACGGTAATGTGGCCCACAGTGGGCTGCCTACTGTGGGTTCTGCCCGCAGTGGCCCCACATGGGCCCCAAAGGGGCATGTTTGCTGGGTATGGGACTGTTTAGCTTGTTTAGTGACCATCAGCGACACGTATAATAACTCCCCTTAGCTAACACGGTTAACTGAACCAAGTTATCTTATAAGTGCAGTTAGCTGACAGGTAATGTAGCCAATCAGGGTGTATCCACAGCTGAATCAGAAACTTTAACATAAAAACATTAATAATGTTGTATTAATCATCCTTTTAGGCTATGATGTCTGAAGGTTGGCAAACATGCTGATCAACTTATTTATCAATGACCATGATTATTGACTTGACTTTTCATCTATAAATGCGTCAAAATTGAGAATTTGACTAATGAACTTTTTGAAAAAAAAAAACCTTGGGGGTTGAGGAGTGATGACCTCTGACCCCTGTGGTGGGTAACGTCACAAAAGGCCTACTCATAGAATGCACTGACTTCACCGATACCGAATCTCCCTCCAAACTAAAGTGAAAAGCTGACGGCCCCTCAGTATGATCTGATCAATACCACGCTGGCAGATTGATTTGTTGACTATGTAATGTCACAGGACTGATAAATTCCATAGGTTGTGTAGGCTACGTAATGTAGTCAACAATGAACAACAGCTATGAAACTGAACATTAGCTTGATGATGTTGTAGAATGTGAAGTTATTAGTAGCCTACTCTGAAACGGTGAACAATCATTTGGTAGTGTGAGGTGGGGACCTCTGCTGGAAAGAACCACAAAGGTGATTTCCACATATAATTAATTAGGCTTTTAATTCACGCTGCACAACTAAATCACACACCTTTTAGATTAAAAAAAGTACAATACATTATCTTAATGGGAATTTGCCGGGCTCTGCACATCCCATTCCTGGAGACATAACAAAAAGGATTGTGTACCTTTGTGTCTCTTCAGAGTTAGATCATAGAGCATTGTGAACATATTCACTGCTTATTAACTGTGAAATAATCTTATTCAGATAAGCTACAGTAGCCGTCTATCATCCTTTATATGTATCTGGCTCCAACTGGACTCCAGTCCTGTGGTGCACTCTACTGGGTGAAAACAGAACTACATCACATTAACTGTGTTACAGCAATGCATTACAGTTTAGCTAAATACTGGTCCAGATTACATAGTAAAAGCAACATATACTTCCAATAATGACAGGCGGGGTGCAGAATGAAGGGTTATTCTCTTTTATCTCTCTCTGGATAGGCTACAGCCTTCCTAGAGGAGTGCTAGGGACTAGGTGGAGGTGGCAGGTGTCTCTCCAGGAGGAGCCACATAATGCTTCACTCCTGCCGACATAAAAAACACCCCATAGTAAGGGTGTGAGACAGAAAAGAGTCAATTACGTGAGAGATTTGTAAAACATCTGTAGAGACCCTCCCTGTAATTGATTACACACTTTTTGTATAAAAGATATTTGTGTGTTAATGAAAAGAAATGTGGGGTAAAAGATAATTAATGTGACTCATATCATGCGTAGTAAATAAAGGCTAGTGGTAGGCACATTTACAAGCAGTGACCTCAAAATGACCTGAAGCCATTTCATTCATCCGGATCTGAAAATTAAACGGATTTATGTTTATGCTGTAATAATCAATTGAAATGTCATCATCACATCCTCCAACAGGAGAGAAACACTTCTCTCCTCGTCCCCCTGAACATCATAACACACATCCACATGATACAAATCAACACATTCTCACCCGTGCTCTCTGACCTATAGTGCTGATTAAAGAACACACTCGACTCCGGCTGAGAGACTTATGAATCTTACCGACGTTAGCTCAGCTGGCTAGAGTGAAGTTGTTTGAATGAGCGGTTCTCGAGAAAGCTGCTAGCAACATCAGCCCGTTCTGAACAGGCGTGTTCTACACGGACACTGCACTAGTAAAGATCTAACAACCAGCAGTACATCAGGTCATCCTCATCACCACCAAAGAACTCATTGTGAGCATTTTATAGTTTGATGGCATGAGAGAACATTTTTCACCCTGCTGGACCTGAAATGAAAACTAAACTTTTTAAAATCAGGTTTCATTTTAACTTGAGTTTAATTTCAAATCCAGTTCCATCATTTTAAATCAAGTTTAACTACATTATGGAATGGAATGGACTTGCATTTATAAAGCCCTTTTCTAGTCTTCCGACCACTCAAAGCGCTTTACACTACATGTCAGCATTCACCCATTCACACACACATTCATACACTGATGCTAGAGGCTGCTAGGGAGCCAACTTTGCCCATCAGGATGTAATCTAAATACTCATTCACACGCCGATGGCTATGCTTTCGGGAGCAATTTGGGGTTAAGTGTCTTGCTCAAGGACACATCGACATGTGACCCGGATCTAACCACCGACCTTCCGATTGGTGGACAACCTGCTCTACCCTCTGAGCCACAGCCGCCCTTACATTACACATTATGATGACACTTAATCTTTACAAAACAAAGTCAGTCAGAGAGAAACATTTTACACCAAACATTATTGTAAGGTTTTGAGGTGGTGGACACTTAGAACCAGGACGAAGGCCAGCGGGATTGAGGTGTACAACGAGCGTGGTGGAAAAGTGAGCAGCAACAGACCAGGATTTTTCCAGAGCTCAGGTTTTTACTTAGACTATAGAAACGTTACAATAATCACAAAACTCTCCCCAATAGTTAACAGGCAGCTGGACAACAAAACTGGGTAACACAGGTAGCAGATTCCAGGATTGAGGTGACACTTAACCTGATTCCCCCTCTCTCACACACCACACTGCTTTTCCCACCTGGTAGATGAGGTCCATACCAACAATGGAGGGCACATACCCACTCCCACAATCAATTTAACTTGTACAATATAACCTTAATATTTACATATACAAGATACAAATGATTACATACTACAGATTGAATAATATGCATGATAAATGGAAGAAATATCAAAAGAAAGCCAACTTAAACAAACCCCTCTAGCCCACTCCCACCTCTCTTCCTTGGCACTTGGTTCAGCCCAACAAGCTAACTGAAACCAGCTGGAGACCTGTGGCTGAAGTTTCAGGTGCTCCCTGAAAACACTCCCCTGAAGTCGGCCTCAAAGAGTGAGTTCTTAGAGGAGTTCCCCAAAATAAAAGCACAACATAATTACCTGAACTTCCTGTATTAGTCCGTTTACTTGAACTTAACACAGTCAATTCACATGTGTGTCTTTTTCCATCTTAGTGAGGGGGGTGGGGTTGCAGCTCCCTCACAATTATCTACTAAATAAAATTTGAAGGTGCTGACTTTCCACCAAAATCCAGACATAATCTGTTTGTAGTCAGTTGAGAAACTTCACTGAAGCCTTGGTTGAATTCAGGTTTAATCAAATTCTTTCTGTTTGTTACAAGCAAATATTTATCTTTTATAATATGAGAAACAGCTGGTATTGGGTTTAGAAAGGTAACTCTATCAACTTCCACCGTTATTTAGAAATATGTGGAAATAAACTGCAGAACTCCATCGTTCCACAGGGTGGAGCTGCAACACAAAGCAGAGCAGAGAGATCTATTTAAATGTGTTAATCTACAGTTATGTTGTCATAAACTGAACTATTCTGCAGAGGAACTTTGGGTTCACAATATATGAATGAATAAAAAAGAAAAAATAAGATACAGGTCCAGGTGGTGAACCTCTGTGGATCATCAGGACACGGCTGATCCTCTCAACACATCCACTTTTCTGATCACTCACTCTGACAGAGATCACCGCTTCCAACTGATGAGAGAAGAAGAGAACAGAAGTCATGAATCAGTGTTTACAGAGA
>CAKAKR010019184.1:0-11361 GCA_916700685.1 Adelosebastes latens
GGAGAACGCTATGCTGATTGTTGAACCGATGGAGTAACAGCTTTTGGTGGGGGCAGTAACAGCTTTTGGTGGTCGGCATCTCCCTCACTGGCAAAACAAGGCTTGTCATCATTGAAGGCCATCTCAATGCAGTGAGATATCGGGATGAGATTCTGCAGCCAGTGGCGATCCCATATCTCCACAATCTGGCACCTAACTTCATCCTCACAGATGACAACGCTCGCCCCCACAGAGCCAGGGTTATCACAGACTACCTCCACAATGTGGGAGTAGAGAGAATAGAACGGCCTGCCAAGAGTCCACACCTCAACCCAATTCAACACTTGTGGGATCAGCTTGGGCGTGCTGTACGTGTTAGAGTGACCAACACAACCTCGTTGGCTGACCTGCAACGAATCCTGGTTGAGGAATGGAACGCCATCCCACAGCAACGTGTGACCAGGTTGGTGACCAGCATGAGGAGGAGGTGCCAGGCTGTTGTGGCTGCGTATGGATCTTCCACCGCTACTGAGGCTCCTGACGGTGTATTAAATGAATAAAGTGTAAAATTGCCAATACGTCTTGTTTGTTCCTTGTTACTGATAGAGAGTTCAATCATCCAATCCACCAAACAACTCAAAACAAGAGTCAATACCAACAGGAGAATACACTGTTTACCATTGACGGAGCATTTTGGCAAATTTTTCTTGGGCGCTACCCACATAATCAGCTGTGCTGCTCATCCCACAAATGCATGATCCTTACAAGTTGGACATCATTGCGAAGGTAAATAAACAGGCTTTCCAACGATGTAAAATACAATGCCAATTAGCATAGTAACAACAGAGAAATAATCGACCAAACACAAGTTTCCAAACTTTGTTTTTCCAGTTTATATATATATATTATCTCTCCAGCGTGTTCTGGGTTTACCCCGGGGTCTCTTACCAGTCGGACATGCCCGGAAAACCTCCAAAGGGAGGTGTCCAGTAGGCATCCTGATCAGATTCCCGAACCACCTCATTTGGCCCCTTTTACGCGAAGGAGCAGCAGCTCTACTCCGAGCTCCTCACCCTATCTCTAAGGCTGTGCCCAGCCACACTCTACAAAGAAAACTCATTTCGGCCGTTTGTATGCACAATCTCATTCTTTCGGTCACTACCCAAAGCTCATGACCATAGGTGAGGGATTGAACGTAGATGTACCGGTAAATCGAGAGCCTCGCCTTCCGGCTCAGCTCCCTCTTCACCACAACGGTTCGGTACAGCGCCCGCATAACTGCCGGTGCCACACCGTACCGCCTGTCCATCTCCCGCTCCATTTTACCCTCACTCATGAACAAGACCCTGAGATACTTGAACTCCCTCGCATGGGGCAGTAACTCACTCCCAACCCGGAGGGCGCAGTCCACCGTTTTCGGGCAGAGAACCACTGCCTCAGACTCGTATTCCCACTGTGTAAATTAAAAAATAACTGGAAAATTTCACAAAAGAAACTCTGAGAATCACCTTCAACCTGATTATAAATACTTTCACAGTCTTTGTTGTAGCTAAATTTGCTTTTCGTTGTGGTAGTTTCCATCATATTCTGCCTAAAATCTGCATAGCTTGTGACTTTGCGGTGACTCGCAATTTTCTCCGACGGGCATAGCGTAGCAAAGAAGGTGAAATGTTAACCTGCACTTGACCCACATGTGTGCAGTTTGACAGCAAACACAGCCCGGTGATGACAGCCTTCCCTGCTTACTTCACAGCCATTGGATAAAAGCCAGATTTTAGAAAAGCGTCTGTCCTGCAGTGGTTTGACTTTTGAAAACTAGAGCCAATGAAAAAGTGGGACAAGGGGTAAAAATGCTGAACAGTCCCTCAAAAAGTAGGACACCTGGTCACCCTATCAACGCCCCGTCTGTGGTCACACTTTACAATGAAGAATCAGTTCAAGTTGGGACTCAAAGTTGGATTTAATTTTTTTATAAAATAGGAATATGAAAAATAGACAAAATAGGAAAACTTTCCCTAACTTTATTCACATTTACATCTTAAGCAAATTTGACTAAATCAGCTTACACACACAAAGCACCAACTAAAAATGTTGCATCACCATAATTGAAACTTTTAACCTAAGCAAAGGCAGCAGTTAATCAGCTCTGAGGCGGTCGGGTTAAAGAAATATGAGCGAAAGAAACATTCAGGTGCCCTAAAACATTCCATATATCATTAATAAAGCAAGTAGCACAAAAAGACTAAAAGTACAGCATGATGAAATATAGAAATGAGAGAGTATCTTCGGAGGCAAATACAAATTATAGATGAAACGTGGATAAGCATATTTATACAGAATATAGTCTTTTTTTATATCAGTTTAAAAGAAAGTTAGAGCACAGCCTGGTTACATTTTAATGATGAAAATGCGAAACGGTGTTTAATTTAGTATTTGCCCTCAATAGAACAACTATATATATGAATTTCACCTGTCTATTACAAGCAAAAAAAGAAAAATGAGAAGTTTGAGACAAAAATCTTGTGCTTCCAGCTGTGGCCTCATAAATAAGACAAACAAACCTTCCCTCTAAGAACACCAGCGGAGCACAGCGCTGTGTGAGAGCCCTACAAAATACAGTAATGACCGACTTATTGGGTGATTTAATCCTCTATTCATGCTCATCAGATTTCTAACTGCACTGACAAACTCACAGCCAAAGGCAATCTCACTTTTTCACTTAGTGAGTCACAAAATTTCCTCGATGATGATTCTAATAGTATGTGTACATCTTAACTCAGCTTTAGGCTACTGACATTTCACATCAACAACCACTGATACAGAAAGGACTTTATATATATACAAGGGTGGAAATCCTCAAGGATACCAAAGATCTACTTATTGATAACTAAAGATTAATTTCCATTAATATATTCTCTCCTGAGGTAACATAGCTTGGAGAAATGTACAGGGGTGGTGGTGCTTATGAATAAGGGTGAGAAGGGGTCAGCCAGCTCCAGGCCATGGTCAAGAGCTCGAGTAAAAATCCTGCTTGAGTAAAAGTTTTCAGTATCTTGTTTCAAATCCACTTGGCATCAGTTGCCCCCCTGAAGTCCTCCTGACAGGTAGCTTCACCTCTCTTCCGCCGCCGCCACCGCCGCTGCTACGATACTCTGTTGAAAAAGACTACCATAGAGCTGGAAGCAAAAAGCAAAGATTCAACATCTTTTTAGGCTTTTCTACAGTATGCATTAATCATCTCAACATCTTTACTCTCAAGTTCCATTACCTTATATAGCACAATGTTGCATTGACACCCTGTGCACCCGATTTGACTGTTAGCAGGCCATTAAATAGGCATTATCAGTCGCTATAAGCACTATAGATGTAGGTCAATAGGGGCCTGCTATGCCTATTTCGTTGTAAAAGTGAAACTCAAAAGCAACACGTTCTAAATTGTTGTAAAAGTGAATAAAACGTCACGTTTTGAACACAAACAAAAAGGCTTCTTTAGGTTTAGGCAAAAAACTACAACTTCTTTAGGTTTAGGAAAAAAAAAACTTGGTTAAGTTTAGGGAAAAAACACCATATTTTGGGTAAAAATAATGCAAACTCCAGTCGCCTGGGTGAAAACCCTATGTTTTGTGTCCCATCCATTGTCCCCGACCTCCACCCCTTATTGAGTTTCATGCTGTTTTTACTACAGTGCCTGACTTGTGCTTCTGCTCCTGTCATAATTACTACAACCACCAGAGGTCACTGTCGTGTTCTTTTATACCTTCTTTCAGTGATCTACCATGTGAATAGAACATAAAACCTACTAGCGGGTGTAGTAGGCCCCTATTGACCGATATCTATGGGGCTTATAGCGACTGATAACGTCTATTTAATAGCCTGACAACAGTCTAATCGGCTGCCCACATCCTGGAATCCTCCTTGACCTCATGTGTTGCTGGCACAGATTTTGGTGGTCACAGATTTCTGTGTAACACCGGTCTTCAGGCTTTCAGATAGAAACACACAACTCTTTGATGTCTTATTGCTTTATTATTTGTTTTTAATATATGTGAACTCCCCGGAAAGCAGTATTCATAATTAGTGGTTTTTACTCGTGAAATAAATTCAATTGGCGTTCTGGGAGATGCGAGTCATAACCATAGTCGCTCGGGGACAAACAGTCGTGATATGCTCAGATTAGCTCAGACGGGACATCTCTTTAGTACGAGATACCAATTACAGCTGCTCCCAGTGGCTGCAAAATCATTTTAATTCCCTCCCTCGGTCTTTTCCTCGGTCACCTGAAAAAGGCACAAAAACAGAAACGAGTTTTAAAGCTCTACCAACGCTGCCAGTCAGTGGCTTCTTTCCAAGAACCCCCCACGCCTCTCTCTCGCTTTTCCTGCTAGAGCTTTGCTGCCCTGACCTTTTGCGTTCCCAGTGTTGGCTGCTTGTAATCTTGGCAATCCAGCAGGTTTAAGCTTATTCTTGTGTTCCACTAATTGAGTGCATTTAGCAATACCTCCATTACTATGGAGTTATCAGCTTCAGGCAATGTTAGGATTACAGTGTTTATACGTGGGTCAAAGTAGCACAATTTCTCCAACAACTCAGTTAACATGAATGAATTTAATAACTGGCGTACATGCTCATCACTCCAGTGCACTCCAGGGATTTGCTTCAATACAACACATGGGTCAAAGTACACTGACCTTTGACTGTTTGATAAAGCTGAAGAGGTTCCAATTTTTAATGATTTCAGTGGCTGAGAAGAATAAACATTTTACCATCTGTTTTCTATGATTACCCTGATTATATGCATAAAAATATAGTTATGACAATAATAGGAGTGTGTTAAAGTTGCAGTGGGTGGAAATGGAGCAAATATGATTAAAAAAAAATGATGTTTATAAAACGGTCACTATATCCTGACAGTAGTGCATGAGACAGGTAATCTGAAAAAAATCATATGTCTCGGTGTCCTCCGGTGCTCCTAACGGCATCTGCAAGATTTCACAGACCGGAGGAAAACAACCAATCAGAGCCGAGCTGGAGCCTGCCGTCTCTGAGCAGCTGTCAATCGCTCGCGAACTCTGATCAAACGGTTAAACTAGGCAGCGCTGATCAAATACTAATCAATATTCTGTTACTGTAATGCCTATTTCTCGCCTCAAATGTTTTCAGAATCATCTTGTAGTGTACTGTTTAGCTGTAAAAAGAGAAAGTTTGTGACCCGGCAGCCATCTAGATTTTTTAAAGCCTGAAAACAGAGCCATGAGGAGGTACAGACGTCTAGTTATCTCCCAGAACACTTGAATTACAATATGCTGAAAGGTTATTATGAAAGTTTTGCCCGGGATATTCTGCCTACTGCCACTTTAACTAGATACTTTTATTAAAAACGTGCATGTAAATGATCCCAATGTGAGTCAGCAACTGCCTTATGTGGTGCCAATGAGAGAGAGGAAGAAATAAGTAAAAGTAGTAAAGAAAATGAGTATAGACAAAAAAAAGCAAAAGGAGAGAATGAGGTGATGACGGCTCCCACCTCTCCTCTCCTCTCGTCTCGTCTCCACCCTCCACTTCATCCATCCATTATTCAGTATACCTCCAGGTCAAACTCTCAGTGTCTTCTTGACATCCCAACCTTCTCCTCTCTACTGGATCTCCCACTCCTCTTTCCATCTCTCTGTCACCCTTTCATATTCCACGCACATGGGAGAAGTTTGCCTTCTGGGCTTTATGCCAGAAATATCCTTAGGTTTTAGGCAACAAACCTGCTTGGTTAGGTTCAGGAAAAGATCATGGTTTGGCTTAAAATAAAAGCTTTTTGGCAGAAAGCCCTGAAGGCAAACTTCTCCCATTCCCCAGAAATGACCCCAGGATTGAAAGACCTTAGCTGTGAAATGTCAATTTTTTATTGATGTATTTTTCTTTTCTTTTTTTTTTTCTTTTAATTATAGGTATAGGTACATATATTTCTGAAGGGTCGAAGTTTCTGGTAGTCAAGAAAAGTTTTTGTCACTTACTCCTTTCTTACTTCTTCTCTCTTTATGTATACATGCAGGGCTTTATAGCAACACTTTTTCACTGAGGCACAAGCACAGAAGGACATCGAGGGGCACCTACAAATTGAAAGTGTAAGGTTTTATTCATAAGCAGCCATTTTGCATTTCATTTTTAAATTCCTGTTAAAGTATTAAGTCAGTATTGGCCTTTGTATGTGTGTGTATGTGTGTGACCGATAACACCACTTGCCTCCTTACAACAGCCTCCAGTGTTGCTTTTCTGTGCAGGTAAAAGTCACAGCAAGTGTCTCTTCAGATGGAGGTTCCTTCTACCTTCTACTCACAAAATCAGAGTGGCCTGTCAGGACTGAATTGGAGTTATAATACTTGAAAAATATTAACTTGAAGAAAAGCTCAATTTCAGACATATTCTGCCGTCTGTGGCAGCAGTATGGCTAACATTTACTCTATTTCCTTACCAAGTAAAATACTCATTTCTCACTTTCACATGCCATTTTTTGCCTCCTATTTTCTTCATAAAATAATTTACTTAATATCCATAAGGTTACAAAGGGATCCACTTTTATTTCTGGAGAAAAATTTGAACTTTTTAGCTGCCAGGTCCTGACTCACATTCTGCTATACGGGGTATACTTGCATGTATTATGCACATACAGTATGTAGGGCCTATATAGCCAAAAGCATGGACCAAGTACTGAGTGTGAACTGGTAGCTGGAGAGATGCCAGTTTGCCTCTTGTCTCTTGAGCAAGGCAACAAACCCTCAACTGCTCAGGGCGCCTGTCAGAGGCAGCCCCTTCGCTCTGAAATCTCTCCATCAATTTTTTACTTGAATTTCCCTCGGGATCAATAAAGTTACTATCTATCTATCTATCTATCTATCTATCTATCTATGATGTCCAAACAAATGTGTAAACGGGTTCACGTCTTCAACCTTTCAGTCAGCACCAGGGCATACACATATAGGTAACAAATAACAGGTGTATGCAAGTCCCAATAAAGTCATTGTAAGCTACAGCAAAAGTCAAAATTGAATTTATAACTGGCCTAAACAGGTTGAAATATAAAAAAAAGGAAGGTAACACGCAAATAGTGAGACTCTCGCGAGATGGTTAAGGTAATAGCCTACTAGGACGTCGGGCAGCAAGCAAGTCTCGCGAGAGCTTTTTGCAAGTTTTCGCACTTTAAGGGTTACCTTCTAGACACGACCCATCATCACCTCTGATGAGTGATTCACAGGTGGAGGTGATTAGACTAATTAGCTAACACGTTGGCGTTGGGAGGAGAATGACGTCCGTCCATCTCTGTGTGCTGTTGGAACAATACACGGACTATTGCTGGAAAAAAACTACTTTTTGGGGGATTTTTCACCACAAAAAACTCTAAGGAACTTTTTCCCAAAGTGAGGAAGAAGAGGGACATTTTCACGCAGTGCGACGTTCAGCAGAAACTGGATGCAAAACAAAGCTACAGCATGTTAACAGGCTACAGGTGAAGACTTCTTTGGCAGCAGGAACAGGTGAGTTTTCCCCAAATTGCTTAAACATTGGCAGCCCCATTGTTACCTACACATTGTTTCACTGTTACAACGCTAGTTTAGGGCGTGTGTCTGACTTTTAACATCCTGTTTGCATTGCTAATGAAAGCTAAATTAATGGCATTGTGCTGAAAATATTTGGTGCAGGTGATATATCAGGTTATTCATACAGCATCAGTTGCAAGCCAACACTTTCCATGTGGTGTGTTGATGAGAAATGTGAGGCTGCCCTGTAATTAGTGATGTGTAGGTCGCGAACGAGCCGGTTCAAAGAGTCGGCTCTTTTAAGTGAATGATGGGAGCCGGGTCCCGTCCGAGAGCCGTTTTTTCTTTTTTTTCTTTAATTAATTCAAGGCAGAATGATGGGACGATCTTCTCCGCGACACGGGCACTCCATGCACTGATAGTACGGGTCCAGAGCCTCCGTGCTTTCCACGCTCCCCATTCATTGTCTATGTAAGCAGCCGCGCAATGCATTCTGGTAGCGTGGCGTCGCGATTCGAGAAACAGAGCGCCGCAACACCCGCTCCTCATTTGCATAAAGTTGAGGGCTAGTCTACTTTATGTAAATCACGGGTGTCCGACGCGACTCGCCGCCTCTCAAAACTCCCGAGAATCTTTTAAAATAAACGTTGCTGATCCAAAATAAAGTCAGATTAAGCAACTGCATGCCTTATTTCTCAAATGTTTTCAGAAACACATTTCCGTGAACTATTTTCGTGAAATAAGAGAAGAAAGTTTCCAAACGAGCCTCCATACTGTTTCCGGTTTGAAAGCTGGAAGCAGCAGCCAACGGAGGGAAAGAGTTCGTCCAATCAGGTGGGGACAGCCTGTGTCTAGTGACAGCCAACCAAGCGTCCGATGTTGGGAAGCGTCGCGTCCCCTCGCGATAAAAAACGCCCCTATGGACACGTACCTTGACTGTGACTGAATGTTGTGTTAATGATGTCCGTGCAACCAATCAGGTGAGTGATGAAGCAGCATGTAAAATTATGGTATTCAGGAAATTATAGGGTTTAGTATAATTATATTGAATAATTTAAGTGATATATGTGCACACATACTAATCATAGGTCAAAACAGCGCCAAATTTGGCTGAATTATAAAAGGTAGAAGTGGTAAACGAAGAACCGTTTGGGAGCCGAAAGAGCCGGCTCTTCTTGGTGAGCTGAGCCAAATGATCTGGCTCACTAAAAAGAGCCGGAATTCCCATCACTACCTGTAATGTTTTCTGGTTAATGTCGTTAAAAGCTCATCTGGATGGAAAACACAGTTTCTGGCAGTTTGATTTCTCTGTTACCTTGACACTGCCGTGATCAGGTATTGCCATAGCAACTAAAAGGTGGTGGAGTTGTTGAGTAGCGCCTTGAGGTAGTTTTTTATTATTTATCTGGTCTCACTGATTTTTACAAGCCTCAAATAGAAGTAGAATAGACCATCCTTGGATGTGAACATCAGTGAGACAACTCACAATAACTTTATTTATTTATTTATATATTAATGTATTTTGGTGTAACTTTGTAGCTATACCTCACATGTAGCATTTAGGGTAAGAGTGACCTAAACTGAGCCTTTGTAACACATACAAATATTAGTTATACTAATATCTCTATAGCACCTGTGCTAGAAACATTCTTTCATTATATGATTAACGAGGCAGATTCAGTCAAGGTCAATTTTTACAAGAAAACAATCATACATTGTGTATTAAAACAACAGCAAAAAACAGGGAGATGTTAGTACACAGATCAACAGTTGTTGTCAACACTTGTTATTTATTAATGTGAAACCCAGACATATTTAACCAGGAAGAGTGCAGAATTGCTAAAACTTTTCTGGGCTGCAGCTACAGTAACAATAACTTTCATTATCAATTAATCTGTCTATTGTATTTATGACTAATCGATTTATTTTTTATGAAATGTCAGAAAAATAGAGAAAAATGGCCAAAATAGTGAAAAAGAGCCTTACGATTTTATTCTTCGTTGGTGTATTTTTCATGTTTCTGTGGTTATGTGGCCAAACATAGATGAAGTGATGTCGTGTCACGTGAAGAGGTGGTCCCAGTCTCTGTAAGAAGTACATTTTTGAAGCCATTTGTAAACAAGTATAGAAGGTTTTACATTCCTAAGAACAGGCCTTGAAATTGTGAACGCTGAGACCAGGAGAGAGTGGACTTTTATCAACGAGACTGGAAGAAGCTCGAATGATTAGATTATGATTGAGAGAAACGCTGTGTGCGAAAATATTTAGATTATTAAAGGAATACTTCACCCTTAAAATGTCAATTTGTATATCAATTAGCTACACACACACACACACGTTACCTCGATGAGTTGTTTGAGAATTTGTAAACCTCGCCTCCATTTACTTCATTTCATCAAAGATTTACTCTGTTTTCGGATTCTATGTTCACCATTGGAGGAATTTCTGAAATCAAGGTAACATGAGGAGAGTAATTAACAACATAAATGGTCCTTTTGTGGCTGAAGTATTAGTTATGTTAATGAAAAAACCTTGTGCATAAAACATGCTAAGAGTCTCGGAGAGGTATTGTAAGGTGAGGTAAAATCGGAGAGACAGCAATTGTGGAGTGAATGAGCGATTTTAAATGGAGTACTTGAGTAAGTGAGCAGAAGAAAAGAAAATTCGGTACAAAAAAAGCACAGAGAGTGCAGAAAATGAAGAGGTGAGATGAGAAAGACAGAGGGGGGACATAAATTATGAAGCGACTGGAATAGCTTGCATGACAGAGAGGGAGGGACATGAATTGTAAAGAAAATGAAAGCCCCTACCAAGTGATATGCAATGACCGTAGAATCTCTCCAGCACTAAAGGCATTTAAAACAAGCGAGGGAGATACAGCAGAGAGCTGACGACTGAAGCGAACAAAGAGGGGAAGGGGGGGGCAAGAGAGGGAGAATGAGTGAACGAGACAGAGAGAGATGGTGAATGAGGTAGGGAAAGAGAGGCAGGGCAAGAGAAATGGGGAACAAATGCATCGGAGGGAGTTAAAGAGTGAATAAATGAAGCAGCGAGAGAAAGCAGGGAATGATAATGATCCTTGTGGAGTTAAGGGGGAGAGCATTAGGAAGGAGCAAGGTGGAGATAAAGTGAGTGACGGATGAGGGAAGCGTCAGAGAAAAAGGAAACGGAGGGAAATGAATGGTGAGGACAAGATGACAACAGAGATAGAAAGGTGGAGGTCTTCTCTCATTTTCTTATACGTTATCACTTACTGCCATCCCATCATTCAAGGGCTTCTTTTTGTTCTGCCTTACAGTGTCTCTTTCTCACCTGCCCTTCATTTCTTTGTCCCTCCTGGGTTTCCCTTTTCCTCTGTATTTTTAAACATTAATTTCCTGGCAAATTAATTTAGCCTGTAATACATCCTGTCTCAGGTGTTATCCACTGTCCAATCTAGAAAACATTTTAGGCAAGGAAAAAAACGAAAATGTTTCCTTTGGTTCATCACAATTTACTCAGGCATAGTAACAATCACAACGTTTCTTACACTGGGGATGAATTCTCTGAGGTCTTACCAATCCATAGAGACCAAGATCATGCATATAGACCTGGTAGTTGTGGAGCTATTCTTGATTTATTTTTGGTATGTCTGTCAAGGCGAACCACACCTTCCTACCACCAGGGCTCTAAACTAACTTTTTTCACCATCCTCCCGGAACTGTCCCGAAATACAACCTAAGCTATCCCAAAATGAATGCGGACCGTCCCAAATTTTAAATCTTTGTTTTTCTACATTATCATTAGTAAATCATTCAAAGTGACCTTTAATATAAATTGAAAAGTGGTTTATTTTTGTTCATAAATGTATAATTTA